>JAUEKU010218412.1:10280-25504 GCA_032274805.1 Gypsophila paniculata | reverse complement strand
GACCACGGCCTCGCCTTCGTAATGAACTGTATTGCCGAGCAAATATCATCACTATCAGCAGCTGTAAATAACCTATACGAAGCAGTTTATGGGAACATGTCATCAGCTTACAAACATGAGGAATTTTATAGGTTAAATCATACTCACAGAAAGGATTATGTCTAGAGCATATTAGGTTGTATGCAAGCACAAGTTCTATGCGATGAATTTCAGTTAAGAGATATTAGCTGCGAAATCAAGGTGGTAAAAAATATTCATATGTCGAGAGTAATAGCTGATTACCTACAGTTCTGCAATAGCGTTAACCTATAAGATCTAAGGTAAGGATGTCTTATCCAATAAGATCGCCGCTAAATAAGCAAATTACAAAAAAAGCCCCTTCCCGTAATCCAAGTGTTCCAGTTCCCTGCTCTCCTTTAACAATGCAAGTCATCTCACCTCAGGTCACCACTCCATGTGTTCCCTTGTCCTTGTCTCACCTACACCACCAACGTGGCCACCCTTGTCACGTTGCGCACCTTCTGTGGGTGGAAAAGGGTTCGCCGAAAAGGGATGGTTGGTGAATGGTGACTATGGTGAGGGAAATATTTCTGATAAAGCGCACCAGAGTCATTAAGAGGAAATTCATGATGTCTTACGTTTGAGGCAATCGCACAATAAAACTACTCAATTTAGTCACACTCGGCTACCTGATTTTCTTCACCCCCAACCATCATTTTGATCTTATCTCTACTTAGCTGGGATTCGATTGTAGCAGTAAATTTGTAAACCTAAATCGTGAACATAGTTGCAGAGCTATAGAAACTTGTCGAGATATATGAGACACTTATATTCGAGTCGGATTAACCTAGGCAGCAGTGGCATACACAAGAACACAAATACAAACACATACATGATACATATTCTCCATAACAAATCAACTACTACGTACCCACTACAACGAAAAAACAACACCAAAACCGCGCTAAAGCATTAAAAAATCCTCACTGAGTCATGTGTGACAGACTCACACTTAAAATCGAGTTGAATTAACCTAGGCAGCAGTAGCATACACAAGAACATGAAACTACAACAATTCTAACACAATCACATACACACATTCTCATATTCTCCATAACAAATCAACTACTACGCAACAACTACAACGAATAAACAAACGCGGCCAAAAAAACATGGAAAGAAGCTCACCGAGGAGTCGTAAGAGGCGAATTAGCAGAACCTCTAGGGTTCATAACAACAGGAAACAACCCCTTCCTACAACACTCCGCCACAAATTCCTTCACATTCTCCTCCATACTCCCCCGCGGCGTCCCCGCTACGATCAACACCGTCGTATCTAACCCTCGCTCATCACTCAACCCTAACTTCGCCGGAAAATCAATCGAAATCACTCCTCCGTCCTCCGCCGCCACGCATACTCTCTGATACTCCACCGCCGCCGCCGCCGCCGCATCAAACACCTTATCAATTCTCCTCTCACCGCCGCAAACCCTAACGTAGTGTTTTTCTTGATTTACGAGCTTATCATTAACGTCTTCGCCGAATTCGACGTCTTTGAATTCGATCGAACCGCACCGTAGGAGAACGAACCGGTTAAACGGCGTCGGACTTGCGAAAATGATGGAGTTTTCCGAAGGAATTTTCGCCGAAACGTTTCGGCGAGAGGAGAGAGTGACTGCGGCGACGGCGGCGGCGAGGACAGCTGGCGGAATCCAATTGGTGTTTAGGAGAGAGATAATTTCCGACGACGGCGTTTCGAGCGCGTTTCGTAGGAAACGTTTCGACGGCGGCGGTGGTGTTACGTGGTGGCGTTTCAAACGGCGCCGTTTGAATAGACGGAAATCGTTTCGAAACGTCTGTTTTTGGTTTCGAAACGTTTCGTTTAGGAGTAATGGTGGTGATTTTTGGAGATGAATTGAATTAATTTGGGAAAACATTTTATTTTTAACTTTTTTTTGGTGAGAAAAATCGAAATTGAGTGATGAAGGAGGAAGGAGAACCAAAACTAAAGCAAATTTTGACGAGACGGTGTTACGATAAAATTAAAGTTCTCGTAAGATTGTAGGTCGAACACAAATTGTAGAGTTGAGAAATAAAATAGATCGATTTTGGTAAGACCTGTCTTATCGTGATATCCTTTGGCAAGTTTTTTTTTTTTTTTTTTTTTCTTTATTGAGAAAATTGGGTGAAGAGGAAAGAGATGTGGGAAATGATGATGCGGCACAAAAGCTAAACTAAATTCTTACGTGAGATGATTTCATGATAAAATTAAACCGTATGATATATTAGGTGGAAGACAATTTGATTTTGGTGTTATTGTATTAGATTGGTGAGAAAATTGGAAAATTGAGTGAAGAAGGAGGTAGAAGAAAGAGATGTTGTGGGAAAAGATGATAGCAGCGCGAAAATCAGAAGAATGAAATTTAACGGTCCACGTAAGTGAATAGGTGGAGGACTATGTAACGTTGTTCTTTGAGTCATGAGTGGTGGTGTTTTTTTTAAGACCAAAATAATTTCAGCCGTTTATTGAATCAAATTTTGGCACGACTGTTTGTGTTTCCTATCTCACTTCTCGGGATGTGGACTGTGATTGTGGGTCTACTGATTCTAGTCCCGAGTACGCAGATTTGGGTCGGCCCGATACCCGCCGGTTAGGCCTGGCTCGGCTCAGGTGGCGGGCTGTCGGACTAGGCCCGCGAACTTCTCCCACACCATGGCCCGCCCCATGACCTAGACGTCGGGTCGAGTCGGACCTAGGCGGGGAACTAGTCTAGAAATTTCCTCTTCCCAAAATCCGTCGGGCCGGGCCGAATCCCAAATTTTTCTCCTCACAATCACTGCCTCCCAACGTCAAGCCCGTCGAGTTGGGCCGGGCCGAGTTGAGCCGCAACGGACGGCCCAGCCCGAAATGCCACCTCTAAAACCAAGTGGAAAGGGAGTAAGTCGGGATCACGCACTCACATAACGAAATACTCCGTAATAGACAACGAACATGCTTCAAACAATAAGCTATAATTAGTAGTTTTCGTTTTGAATTAACAAGTTTTAGTTTTGTAAATAAAATTCGTGGACTTGCAAAAAAAAGTCATGGAAGTCGTGCTACAACAAACTATTCCTCCAATATTCTGAAGGTTGACTACCTTTGGACAAATATAAAAATTTAACTAAATCAATAATTTGTTAACTCAATAGTCTACTCTTACGTAGATATATTGCCCTAATGTTTTAAAATATAAGTTGAATAATTTTATAAAACAAGCGCGTGCAACATAGGAAAACGCCAATTTACTAAAGTGTGTGTATGAACTTTGAATTTTTAATTTTTCAAAATGTTATTTCTTCTGTCTCAATCATTTGTTTACTTATTTATTTTGGAGTGTATCATTCGTTTGTTTACCTTTTATTTTAGAAATGCATTCAACGGTAATTTTGACTCTCTCACCTATTATTGTCCACTTGTTGTCACTTAATGATTGATCTTCACCTCCCTCTTGGTCTTTGTGTCAAAATCAAATGTATATAAATGACTGAAACGGAGGGAGTATGTACGCTATGTCAAGGAGTAATAAATAAGTTTTGAAATCAGACATAAGCCAAACCAAATTAAGATGTTACTCGTACTTGTTACCATATGTCCATACAATGCCGCGTTTCATAGCCTTCGCCCTTCAGTATTTGAACTCATAGCATTTAATTAGCTGAAATATCGAAACTACCTAATATCATCATCCTAAAATGAACGTCTATGTAGCCTAGTGATAACAATGCTGGAAAATGTCGAGATATCGACAAATTCTAATAAGCAATAATAATAATAGTAGTACGAGTAATAATCTGGTGCGCTTCCACGCCCCAATTCAATCGTCTCCATTGGAAGAACTGGATTCATCGTCCTTGAAGACGACATCCCTCAAGTAATCCGGGTTATTTCCTATAACGATGCTTGCAATTCTACGGGTGACCAACTCAAGAAGATCGTTGATCTTAAGATCTCTAGCCGCCTAGAGACAATATGGGCATAAAAGCGAAGTAGTCAATAAACATAATTTCATATATAAAAAAACGATTCATTCACGCTACGTCCCACAATAAAAAGGTAAACAAATAATAAAACAGAAGAAATATCTTACGGAGTATTATCAGTACTATCAAATAGGAGTAAATAGTTTTATCCTATGTATCCCGGTACGACAATTTACAATTGATATACACTCAATTCAAGTTATAAGGTTAATTAGTGTGAGTAGGTGTTCAATTGTGCTAAATCGTAAACGATACTCTACTCAAATACGAGGTAGGACGTTCCGATATGTGACAAAAAACTGAAGTGATTTCCTCTGACAAAATAAATAACAGTAGGTATCTCGTGAGATCATCTCACGCCGTGAGACTTAAGGTGTGTGCTGTTTACTTGGAAATGTCTTATTATTACTATTATTATTATTATTATTATTATTATTATTATTATTATTAGCTCATTCTTGATTTTTCGCAAACTCTTTATTTAAGGTGGGTATAAGACCTTCAGAATTCAGATCGTCTTATCAGGAATTTACTGCTAACCGAAAAAATTTCTAAGACGACATAATAAGAAGCAAATTGAAGCATGCATGCACACCAACATAACATCAAAGAGTTTATTATTAGAAGCACCCAACAAAAACTGAGCATCACAAGTTCTCAACTCAGTTTTCAGTCTCATCGGCATCGTCTTCATTGAAGTGCTCGTCGCAGTATTTCAACACTTGACCCAGAGCTGCACCCTTAATAGTCGGAAGTATATTTCCGTCCTCGTTGTGAAACGGTTGCGCTACAACAATTGAGCTCTTGTGCCACGTTTCTATTCGTGGCACAAGTGAAAAATTCTCGTGACTGTGGCATCTACCCACGAAAATTTTACTTAAGAGCTTCCGTGACACAAGTGGCTGTGGCAAAAAAATAGCCACGGGAAAACCTACATCG
This sequence comes from Gypsophila paniculata, assembly GCA_032274805.1. Classification (NCBI taxonomy): domain Eukaryota; kingdom Viridiplantae; phylum Streptophyta; class Magnoliopsida; order Caryophyllales; family Caryophyllaceae; genus Gypsophila; species Gypsophila paniculata. Next base: position 20,542 of record JAUEKU010218412.1, on the reverse strand, counting down.
TGGCCAAATTTCATTTTCTTGCCACGATTTATCACGTGGCCATAATCGTGGCTACAAATTGATTTTCGCGGTTTATCATGCTAGCCACAAGACAATAATGAGGCAAGAAGTGCTTTTCCGGTGGTAGATTCATATTTATGCCACAAGATATTAGCGTGGCTATATTTTAATTCACGTGGCTAACATTATAGTAGCCACAAGATCATACCGTGGCAATAATTTTAATTTTTGTGGCTTATTCATATTTGAGTGTAACGTTAGTAACGTTGCAAAAGTATAATAAATTGAACATCTAATGAATAAATCTTATTAATATTTTCTCGACTAATAAGTTTATACTAACCTTAATGAGACGATCTTATTCCATATGTTTCTAGGAGTTCCACTAGTTTCTGCTCCCAAACTTTGTTATTAGCCGCAATTTTTAAGTCGACCTCATTTCTCGTTGCTACTGCTTCTTTGTTGGCAGCTTCGGCATTTCTTCGAGCTTCTTCAACTTCTTTTTTAGCATCTTCAACTTCTTTTCTTGCCTTTTCAACCTTTTTCTTTGCGTCTTGCGCGACATCTTCGGTTGTTTTTTTAACTTCCATAATCTCAGTTGCAAGATCGAAACGCAATGGTTTCACTCCGAGATGTTGAGTAATATTTCTACCTCTTCCATATCAACGTAAATATCCATGAGACCATGAGTGTCTTTTCCAAGGACTTTTGTAATAATTTGTTTATATGTCAATTGATTAAGTCCTTCATCTCTTTCATTTTTGAGTTTGTTAACTTCTTCTTGTACAAAATAATTGGAAAAGTTTACACATAGCGTACCAAAAATTCCAAAAATACTTTACCAGACATAAACTAATATCCTAATAAGATTTCGAAGCTATTGATCGTCAAATTTTGTCTGTTTGCGTCTACATTGAAATTGCTTAGACTCCGGCCAACATTAGCTATTTCGACATAAACGAGTATGATAAGAGCGTGGCTAAGATTGACATACCCTTAGACAACTTGTTAGTACGTTGTCTCAGACGTATACTCAGACGTAACAAGGAAGAGTCCGATTGCAGTGCCACGGGATAAAACATGAACCATCGACTGCACAAAGTCTTGCTCAAATTGTTGAGGTTCCAAAGAAATAAAGTCTTGGATTTTCAGTCTCTATCACATGTACAAATGAATCAAAATCATAAACATTTGACTCATTCACTCATATTTTTTTTTAAATTGTATTACAGTATCTCGACATTTGGCATGCCAGACATAACGTCTTCAGTCACCACTCCTTCCATCTGAATGAAGGACAATATGTCCTGAACTTGGCACTCCTCGCCAAGTCTCGAAATCCGATAACTGATCTCAAATTATTCGACATTTGAGGATATATTCGTCATTCTCAAATTATTAATTAATCGATCGATGTAATCCACATATTTTCAAAATTCTCCCCCTCATTTTACTAATTTAAATAACGTAAATAAAACAAAAAAATATTAAAAAAAAGCATAATAATCAAGGAATTATAATAATTAGTAAATAAACTTGATATTTAATTGGAATCGAAATCTACCGTAACAAAATAACTGTGTTTTCAAATTGATTGAATTTAAGTTAATAAGTTATTAATTTTTGTTCAGATGATTAATTAAGGGTTAGGGGTAAATTTGTTCAAAGAAAATAATTGGAAAATAAAAATCCGGATTAAACCGAGTAAAGTTAGGATTGCAAAGATTTAATGTGTAAAATAATTGTCTTATATGTACTAGTGGGATGATACATAACCCATTTTATGATTAAGACGGAATATACTCGTTTCAAGAAAAACTTATTCTTCAAGTTTATTGTTATTTTGCATTTTTGTTCTGTATGTAGCGATATGAGGTATATGGCTGGACTAGAGTGATGCTATCATGTAACGGTTATGGGTCACATGACTAGCCTATTCTTTTTAGTTGACAATTTTCAACAATAAATAAATGCTCGAAATCGTTTTTAATTTTTTTTTTAAAATTACACATTAATACAGAATAAAATTAGATTAAATGAAAAATCGTTGATTAAAACTTACTCGGTTTGAAATTGTAGAATTTTCAACATTAGGGATAATTAATTGTAAGACGGAATTTAGAATTCCGATGAATAAAATAAATAAAATCCAATTGTGCCCTATCAAATAAGATTGTTTTCGAGCCTTGCTTGACACATAAACCAACCAAATTCAATTGTACAAGAAAACCCCTCTTTCTTCATCATCTTCCTTCATCTAATTCACTCAAAGTCTCAAAGGTTTGTCCTTTAATCTTCAATTTTATGCATTACTTTGTGTTTTCAATCACTAATGCATACTTTAATTCAAATTATTCAATAATATTTTTTATATATGTGAATTACTTAGCTAATTTATACTCCGTATGATTTTGTATCAATTGTTAGAGAGTTGTGAGTATGTAATTGGGAATTTTTTTGATTGAATTTGGTTTGTTTTGTGCTTAATTTCACGCGTGTACGAAAATCCCCAAATTTTAGGGTTTGACCTAGCTGAATTTGTATGATTTGTTGGAGGAATTTTGAATCAGGGTTTTGTTTTAATTTTGATGGGGAATTAGAATTTTAGTGTGTTAATTTTCTGGGTTTTGAAAAAGATTGGATCTTTTTTAATGGGTATGTGAGGTGTGGAGTTTTTTTTATATCCGGAGTTAGTCTCTTGTAAGACCGTAATATTATGAGGTTGTTGTATGGGTGTACGACGGTTTTCATTTGATTTTGTGTTATATTTGATGGTAATTAGCTATATATATATCGATTTTCACTTGATCATATGATAAGTTTGGAAAAAAAAAATGGTGCTTGTGAGGATAGAATGAAATTTTACATGCCTATATGAAGTTTAAAATCGAAAAAAGAAACAAAATGTTCCCCCGAGATGAGTGAAAATCGAGCTTATCTATCTGAATTTGTAACGTATGTCGAAGATAATTGGAAGGGCTGACCTTGATTTGTCTTCCTATATTGCAAGTTTGAAATGTACAGTTATAATTCCAAGCAGCAAAAGTGAAATGGTTAGGCTTTAATATCTTTTTTTGGACGAGAGCTTGGCATGCGTTTTGGTTCGATTACTGTGTAGTCTAGGTAATTCTCCACAACGTGTTCTGTTCTGTAGATAGAAAGGAAGTGTTATGTCCTATAATGTAATCCATGCAACCGATTGCAAATTGAGAAAGCTCGACGTAACCCTCCATCCCTTTCATATTGTCCTCTTTGATTTTGATTGTCTAGCTTTGACTCTTCTTATCTCACAATGCATAATAGGTACAAAGTTTTTCGAAAGATAATTTGAGAATACTATTTCTGATAAATCAAACATGATAATTTTACATATGTTGAGAGAAATTGAGGATTAAAGTTGATCTTAAAAATCAGAAGAGGAAAATAAAGTGGGATGATTGGAGTAATTTATAAGAGTAAATGCTTTTTTTGATGGGGTGCTAATTTGATTTTCAGCTGTAAGAAGTTGCGTATCTGATTGATATCCGTATGTGGCATAGTATATGGCTATTTCCAGACCAAGAGTTTCGTATTCTTCACTAAATAACATGGGAAGGGACGACACAAAAGTTCGGTATGAGGATGACTATGTCGATGATGAATGGTCTGTAGCAGAAGGTAACAGCCGTCTATCAGGGTCACCATCCTTGAAACAAGGTGCTTTATACCCATATCTACCTGAAAACGAAGATTATATTGATGAAGGCTACGATTCTGGTGAGGAACGTCCTAATTCTCTGCATCATAATAAGCTGCCAGATGTAAACCTGAAGAATGTAATGGCTGGGATTTTTGCTATTATAACGGGGCAGAATAAGGGTGTTCCAACGATTGATCAGTTGTCTTCTAGTGTTTCCTTCCTGGGATCTGGAAAGAACGGCGATACTGTCCTGAATTCCTCGGTTTATATACCTAGTGCGCCACCAATGCTTGAGGCTAGCGGGTTTGATTATAGTACTTATAAAGATATTTTAGAAGCTGAACCTCCCGAGTGGCTTCCAGATAGTTATACTGCCGCTTGCATGCAGTGCTGTGCTCCGTTCACTGCAATTACCCGCGGTAGACATCACTGTCGGTTTTGTGGAGGGGTATTTTGTAGAGTATGCACAAAGGGAAGGTGCTTGCTTCCGGTTAAGTTTAGGGAGCGGAACCCGCAGAGAGTTTGTGATGCCTGCTATGATAGACTCGATCCTTTGCAAGCTGTCCTAATAAACTCCATCAGCAACGCTGTACAGGTAGCAAAACATGATGTGCAGGATTGGACATGTGCAAGAGGTTGGTTGAATCTTCCTGTCGGTCTATCTATGGAGCATGAGATCTACAAAGCATCGATCACTCTGAGGAGTTACAGTCAGGTACAACCACCAATTATGCTCTTTTTTTAACTGAAATCTGGTTCAGGTTTTTCACTGCTCGTTTATACATATGCTTTAAAGAGTGTTGCCTAATGTGACTCCTGTTTGTAATAACTTTATTTGATTACTTTAAACCCGGGATGGATCATTTATAGTCATGATGGGGCTTGAGCTTAGATTCCAATGCCAATGCTAGTGGGAGAAGTCTTTGGGTATTAATACGAATACTGTCAAACTTCCACCATGAAGCCACTTTTCAATAATGTTAACTGTATAAAGTCTCAACTCCCCGAGACGTTGTGGGCAGAAAATTTCCTGCTTGGTTTCTTGTTTGTTTAATTTTTTCCGTAGACAAGCCCTAGGGGTTGCATTGATTGCTCTTTTAATTTTTTTTTACTGCATGTCAAGGGCAATTCTCCGAGATAGTATTTTTCACGGCCCAAATCTAGTCATATAGTTACCCAACTCCCACGTTCCTAAACATGTCAGTCCATTTTTGTTTTCTGCCCTCAAGTCCTCAACAATTGACCTGATGCGTCATCCGAGGATTTTGACTGCTGGATGGTTTGATTACGAAGTTCCTGAGATGTAGTATTGCAAGTATTTCATCTTCAGGGAGTTCTAATCTATACATAACCCCAAGGTACTGTGTAGATGCTTGTAGGGTTTGGGAATTAAAAGTTGTGTGGAATAGTGCTTTCTTCTTCATGTCTTCATGAAATCTTTCCCTTTAGTCCTTATATCTGTCAGCTTCCTTTATGTTTTGTACAGTCTTGACATTCTTGTAACCATGCTTATTCGGCAGGTTTCACGCTTGAATCCGGAGAGATCTATTCCTTCAGCTGTTCTTAAAGGAGCGAGAGGTCTGGCTATTTTAACCGTTGCCAAAATGGGAGCAGTAGTTGCTTACAAGATGGGAACTGGTTTAGTCGTTGCTCGAAGGATGGATGGGACATGGTCCGCTCCTTCTGCGATTGCTTCAGTGGGTCTAGGATGGGGTGCTCAGGTAGGTTGAAATCGCTGTTACTCTATCAACTTTTTAAATCCTGTCACGATTGTACTTTTCCGTCTGCCTAAAGTTATAATTTGATTACCTGTGTGTACCTTATTGTTGTTCTGTGATGTATGAAGTAGGAACTGGATATTAATTGTTTCCATCATTTGACCCGTCTTCTTAGTATACTAGATCCACAATATGTGGATACTGTTGCCATTTGTTTCTCTCCCTTTCCTCCAAACCCCTTCTTCAATACTAAGGTAAGTGTGACAGGGGAAATGTTGTTGTAGTGCCGTGTATGATCCTTTTTCTCGTACACGTATATGATAAGCATGTGTTGCCAGCCATCATCTTCAGACTGCGCTTTTATAACTGTGTCAACTGATTTTGCGTGCTGTTAACATTCTGATGCATGGTTAAACTTTGTTTGCTATGAACAGATTGGAGGCGAGCTCACAGATTTCATAATCGTGCTTCATAACACTAAAGCGGTGAAGACGTTCTGTAGTCGTGTGCATTTTTCTCTTGGAGCAGGCTGTAGCGCAGCAGCTGGCCCTGTTGGAAGAGTGCTTGAAGCAGATCTTCGAGCTGGAGATAGAGGTTCCGGTCTGTGCTATTCCTATAGCTGTAGCAAAGGTATGTGATAGTTTAGCATCTTACCAATAACAATTATAATGCCTTGGTCCCAGAATAAGCAGTCGGAGTCGGCTAATGTGAATGTTGATTTAAAACGGATTTTGCAGGGGCGTTTGTGGGTGTGTCATTGGAAGGGAATGTAGTCACCACAAGATTAGACACAAACTTACGTTTCTATGGCGACCCTTATCTCACGACAGCGGATATTCTGCTTGGAACGGTAGATAGACCCCGGGCAGCCCAGCCATTGTATGACGCTCTCCAAGATCTCTACTCCAAAATCCAACACTAGATCTCCTGTGTATAGTTTGTACATAGATACTCCGTATAATTTATATTTCATGTTCGTCTTAAATTTGTGACGGATCCTAAATTTGCAGAAAAATGTACATAAAATTTGGAAGTCTTTCTTATTTTGGTGTTAAATTTTTTTTTTTTTTTGGCTTCAAGAAGTCTTATGTCATCTATAAAAATTATACAAAATGTACCATTTTCAAACAAAGATAACTAATTTATTTTTATACTTATTAGTGTTTGATCGTCTTTTATTTAATTCAAAATTTCGACCATTTCAGTGACCCTAAAACTGCGAATGAACTTTGATAAAGTTATTTCGATCAGGGTTAAGATTTCTTGGTACATGATCCTGTATTCCTATCAACCAGTACAACCACGTCTTTACTATCGGGTCGGTTTTGTGAGGTCTAGCGAGTACAACACCACCCAATACCCATAACAAAGGAAATCTCAAAGGAGATAGAGGAGTTATCTATGACCACACATTACAACATACAAGCAGAAACATTAGTAGTTACAATTTGAGAGCAATGCAGTCTTCTACTTTGATCATTCCTCACCAATTTCCCACCTTAAACATCCATCGAAACTGTTTCTATGTCTTGCAGTTCACTGATGAAGTATCGACATTCGTGTTCAGTAAAAACATTCACCAAAACAGGCCTCTGTCGTCGAAGAAATCATCTAGTTGCCTGCACGCCACTCTGAGAAATCCAAAGGGGTTCGGGACCCCGAAAAAGAAGACCAAAGACCGCAAGAACCTCCAGGACGACGATTCAGACGATGAAGAAGAGGAAGATGATAAGTACGACAACGACAATGATGAGCGAGAACGAGGGGTGATTCCTGAAATAGTCACCAACAGAATGATCAGCAGAATGGGGCTCACAGTTGGGATACCTTTGTTCACAGGGCTCGCGTTCTTCCCGCTGTTTTATTACTTGAAAGTCGGGCTGAAGATTGATGTGCCTACATGGGTCCCCTTCATTGTGTCGTTCGCTTTCTTCGGGACTGCCCTTTTAGGTGTTAGTTATGGGATTGTTTCCTCTAGTTGGGACCCTCTTAGGGAAGGCTCGTTTTGGGGCTGGACCGAGGCTCAGAAGAATTGGCCTGTTTTCTGGCAGTCTTTTCGTGGCGGTGGCAGTGGCAGTGGCGGTTCTTCAAAGAGATAGTTGGTTAGTAAGGTCTCAATTTTGGTCTGTTTTTCTACACGCTGTAATTGATACTGTGTTAGTTGGTGAGAAAATCATAGCCAGTCACTGTTAAATGTTGGTTTCAATCGATGTCAACTTGAATCGTTAATTTTTCGGTACAAAATTTCGTCATATTTATGTATCTAAACACACTTTTTCGAGTATATATTGGTCTACACACAGCATTCTGCAATCAAAGTCAAATGAGAATAATATAAATGCGATGGTCATGAAGGGAGCATGTGAGATTGTTAACTATTTTCCGAGCTAAAATGAAGTGTACAACCCTTCGACTCGAGTTTTTAAGATGTTTGACAGGGTAAACTGAAATCTCGATTTCTTGAACATGTTTTATCCAAAATTTCTGGTGTTCCTGAAACATTATTAGGTTCTTTTGCTTCATGCTCATGCAGTTTATGGTCATTTTATATCAGTTGTATGGAACTATAACTGGTAGCTTTTATCGACGATATTGTGATGAGATCTCTTTCCATGTATGTGTGAGAGAACATTTTTATTTATAGGCATGTCTGTCTCACTTGCTCTATAAACCCGTTGCATTAGGCCTCAATGTGAATATGTGATGACTTTGTTTGATATTCTCTACAATCCGGTGAATAAATTTGATTCGACTTATTTGATTGGCGTAGAACTAAATTCAATACCATCAATCTCATTCATTATTCATTATCCATTATTCATTACAAATTGTAGTACTTTTCCATGGCTTCATTTGTTATATACAAGCACACCTCTTACAAACAAATAAACAAAACAACAACCATTTAATCACCACAACTTAGACTCACACACAAATTACGGAATACTTCACATTAAATATAAATAAAAAATGGTTTTTCTTATGTGTTTCCATTGGACCCGTGTTAAAGATTCAGATTTCATGAAATTATTTCCTGAAATGGTTATTTTTTTCATCTTTAACATGCGCCCAGTGGACACACGCTTGAGAAACCGAGAAAAATAAATGATGAAAATTCACACAAAATCACAGGGCTTCAACTGAAGAGCTCTTATCAGAGGGGTACCCAATACCATGCCTAGTACTCGGAAAAGCCGCGAAAACCGCGCTACAAACCGAGCCAACCACCGGGGGGAGAACCATGAGCATGGTCTTCCTAGTGTTCTCCAAGGCAGGGGCAAAACAGTCAACTGTATTCCGGTCCAGGACCGCGACTACACCAAACACAACTAGTGACATTACAGCATGTACATAGTCACCACCTTTGAGTCTGTACTTTGACAATTCTGCTCCATTTTTACCCTCACTTTTAGGCCACATGCCCCTAAATGTGGCAATGCCATAATGAGTTACACCGTCCTCGTCTGTGTAGCTATCGGTGAAGGTTGAAAGAGCACAATTTAGGCCGCAAATGGCCAAGAGTGTTCCCATGAAGTACTTGTTTACCGGGTGGCATTGCCCGTTGTTGCTTAGGACCGGACTCAGGAATTGGAATAGGAAGACGGTCCCTGTTGGGAGGAGCCTTAGGAGGCTTCCTAGACCGTTGAAGGTCTTGTCCTTCATTGAGCTGTTATTTGCCATGTGGGTAAGGCCGATGCTGGTGTAAGACGGTTTTATAAGAGACCTGCTTCTGGGAGGAGTTGTTTTATTTTCGGGTGGTGATGGTTTGTGATGATTGGAGGTGTGTGTATTTATATGTGATCAAAGAGTGGCTTATAAGTAAATGTTGTTAACTTGGATGCAAATTCAAGTAGCATTGCTTGTGCTAAAATTATGGATGAAGGGGGTTAGTAAGTTGAAGGGGACTAACAAAAAATTGTTTCAAGTTGATGGAAAGTTAGTATGACTATGTCATCATTTGATGGGAGAAAGAGTGTTGGTAGAGTTTGTTGGCTGTGGCAATACATTGCAAATTTGTAAACGGGTCACTCGGATCAAGTATAAGTTGTATCGGTTTGAGTAAGGGTGCTCTTACAACCTTCACCGATTATATAGTGATCATGAAGTTATGTCGGGTCAATTCAGATATAGGTCATATCAAATTATGTCGGGTCAATCTAGATTATAGGTTTGGTTATTTGAACACGAGTCGGATCAATTCGTATCTGATTTTTGCAGGTCGACTATAAAGTGATCAAGAAGTATTTCTAGTGCATGATTCCCAAAGTACTCTTGTTTTGTTCTCAAAATGGAAATGTGTTTGTTGCAAATGCGTCATAAATCAAAGCGTAAACGTCAAGGACTGTCTTTAATTTGTACCAATGGGTTGTGCTTGTACTCTTGTATACACTAATTTATTTTACGTGAAAAGGGAAATTTATAATATACGGAATACCATTTGGAAACAAAATTCGTATACTTTGGCCCGAGTTGTATACGACAAGAATGACTACATACATTCGAGCATATGACCATTATATCCACATTTTAAGTGTTGGCGTAACAGGCTAACAGCATGCTTGTATTCTTGTACGAAGTTATTTCTTTTACGTCAAGAAGCAAATTTATTGCACATAGAGCATCAACAACGAACTTTTGTCTGAGGTATATAGGATAAGGATGCCTTCAGTCGAGTATTCGACCTTGTAATAGCTACAGAGCCTCAGAAGTACTGATTGTTAACATTGTACGAAGCAGATTTTACGTTCTACTGACATCTGTCGAATAAGGAGTTTTCGGCTTGAGATAATCAATTACTAAATAAATGCTTCTCGCAATATCAGGCATTGATACATCAACTAAAAACTTCATCTAAATTCCCGGCA
>JAUEKU010218412.1:0-10180 GCA_032274805.1 Gypsophila paniculata | reverse complement strand
ATCAATTACTAAATAAATGCTTCTCGCAATATCAGGCATTGATACATCAACTAAAAACTTCATCTAAATTCCCGGCATCATTTGAGTCCTCGTATAGAATAGTGATCCAATACTGAAATTTGCAAGAAAATTCCAGCTATCAAAAATGTTACCACATCCAAACAGCTCTTTGGAGAACTAGAACACCGAGGCATCACGAGTATGTCAGGTTAACAACTTCCTCGCATGAGCGATCTGGACATGGCAAAGAAAAGGCACATGTCTTTTCGCTTGGATGGTTCACAACCATAAGCTCCCAAAAGCTTCCTCAAGAGCCCTTTTCCTGCCGAATTCAGGAGTCCACCCCCCTGCACGTCCGCCTCTCTCAGCTTTTAGTCTCGTCATTTCTTCATCATCGAGGTTCAAATCGGGACCTCCCAAGGGAACTGGTTGGTGTGCCATTCCCATTGGCCGTGGTTGCATAAATGCCCCGCCAGCGATTGCAGGTGCATATTGCCCTTGGGATGTGATAGACACCCCTGTTTGCGTGTTCTGATCTGTGGCCTGTTCAGACAGCCGACGAACTCAAGGATGAGTGATTCACAAGTAGACATTGTCAAATAATCATATATAAACATAATCAGATGTTATTTGGCATGACTGTAACAAAAAACTTTGTTTATGGCGTCTTGTTGAAAATCTGCAAGTCATTATGATACAAAGATTTTACGAATTTATTTCACCACCGAACAAAATGCACGATTTTTTTATCCCGAGACCTCATGTAACATGGATCTGTCGGTGATGCCAACAGCCATTAGAGTAGGAGTTGGCTAGAACTAAAAGATGCCATGCACTCAACGACATGTCAGGACACTGAGTTTAAAAGACACTTTGGGTAGGAAGATATGACAAGGAATGAGGCCTGATATAGGAAATTAGAGTCAATGACGACATCCATATTTACCAGCAAGAACCGCCAAAAAATATCCAAGGCAATTTGAGATAGCATACAACTTGACATATCCTCGACCTCCCCTTATTAACTTTATTCCGTGCTGAGCTAGCGACTGTCTTTGTCTTTATTGTCATTCCTAGTATTTACTAGGCAATTATTAACATTAGCGACTCGCTGATGCAATGAGAAACAACAGCAATATAATCCAGACATCTGATTTGTGTATAGTCACAGAAAAACGTAGGAATACTTTCAACCACCATCATTAAGCTAACTATAACACTATCCTTTGACGCATGATTTCCGATCTCTTTGTCAACCTTTCAAAAGCAGATACAAAGTAACTTACACCACGTGAAACGAAGAGATAATTCAGCTGAAAAAGGAAGCTATGACGGAAAATCTGAATTGCAAATCAACGTTGACAGACCAAAACCAAGCAAAATAAGTTATAGCAAACAACTCACCATTTCTGTATCACCATATGCATGTGCTTTGATAGCTGCCGAAGCTGCCGCTCGTTCCTCTGCCTGAACAAAACAAAGATGTTGAAAAATTTTCCTCTCTGGTGAGCACTCCAATACGACCAGCAAGCTTTTAGATATAATTACCAACGAACGTAAACAAATCGTGTCGACAAAGCAGGTCCCTCAGTGTTATAGGCTAATGCCTGATAGCACACGAAAGACTGTATCACAGATAAACTTTACTTGCCTTGCGAGCTCGAGAGTTTGTTATCTGTTCACTATTCTCTATCTCATATTTTGCGATTTTAGCATTGATGGCGTCTGCATCTCTTCCTTCAATCAAGTTCCAAGCTGCATTACAGATCACTCTGTAACATTATTGATACAAAGAACGACAGAGAAACAAAAGCACAAAAAAATTGATGAGAAAAAACAACTTACTCATATCCTCCACTTCCTCCAAGTAATCATTATACTCTTTCAAGGATGGAAAATCATCTTCTCTTTTGTTAAATCTAGGTTTCACCAAATACAAGAATAAATAATTAATTCCACCCACGACTACTTGAAAAAATAGGACCGCTAACTATGTTTTATCCAAATATAATGCTATTTGCATGAGCTCTTAAATATTTGGAAAAGGCTCTTCCTTGAATCTTGAAAGCAACATCTCACCGGGACCATGTAAACTAACGCAAAAAACTTTAAGGTGGCATCAACCACAAAAAAGACGTGATGATTAAGATCAAACTTCGACAATTGATTCCAAATTTTCGATTCGAGTCTTGAAACAAAATTTATATATCAATATAATTGTGCTAGGACCCTTCGTAGATGGCGACTTTGTCCTTGCTCCCCACCCCAACCCAAAATAGTAGAAGAACCAAAAACAAAGATCAGGACAAGTGAAGATATACTCCTCAACTTGACTGAGCGAGGTCTTGCACAAACAACTTTCCAATAAGTCATTCACGATTTTGTATCAGTAATACACTTCATGAGTACATTAACAAAATAACAAATCAGATGCTTATCCTTGAATGTCAAAAATTGTACAGTCAGACGAGGGAGGGACACTCTTGGCAATAGCAAGTTAGCAATTATCAGATAATCTCACAAAATATTTGCCACCTAAGAGAAACTTTCCTCTAAGCACTCTTCCACACTTTGGTCACACATATGAAGTACGGTGAATTAGTAACATGCATATCATCGTCCAAAAGCGAAAAAATTTGATAGCTTTACGACATCACACAAAAGTCATGTTTGATTGGGAGTAATTACAACTTCACAGTATAATAGAACATATGGTCCAGAATGTGGCGGAGAGAAAGACAAGTACATGAATGTAACTGAATACACCACTTGATGAGAACTTTAAACGATGCCAGCACCAGTGCTAGCTAGAGGTAATCGATTAAAACAGCTCGTGCATCACCTTTCTTTATCCCCTTCATTATCAGTAATCCATATGGGAATTTTCACATGCACTTGTGTCTACATGGGACTAAACACATAATAAGCCTTAGTTTGGATAAGGGGAAAAGGATAGTGACAACTTCCGTCATTCGAAATGTAGCTCGGATTATAGGGAGAATGCAACGGAGGGAAATGGATGGATCCGTTTTCTTTCTTACAAGCCAAATTAGAAACTTTTCGATACTACAAAAACATTCTGAAGGATAACACCTCTCCCTCCCCCTCCCTTTCCACCCCGTCAGGCCGTCAAACATCCTTCCCTTCCCTTCCCTTCCCTCCCCTCCCCTCCCCTTCCCTCCCCTCCCCTCCCCTCCCCTCCATATATCATATCCAAACGACGAATAAAGGTTCAACCTTTCTCGAACAACCCCACACATACAAGCAACCATATATCGAATATTTAGTATTGTTTCCATCCACAACATTTTCGCAGCAAAAAAAATCGATATTTTCGTACATACCTCCAACAATGAACCACCAACACAACACCATTTCCAAACCCTAATTCCTACTACATTGCGCCACATTTCAAAGATACCAATCTCAATCAAGACCGTCTTTTACTTTCAAATTGAAAGACCAGTGGTATAACAAATAGGTGGTTAGAACGTAAAAGAAATGATCTTTTCACAATTCAGTTTGAAAGACCGTCTTTTTTACCAAACCCCAATATCAGTATATCACATTCGCCACGTAATTGACGATAGGTCCCAAGTTCGAATCCCGCTCCTCACAATTCACAACACTCACATAACAGTCCCACCACCAAATCAACACATAACACCATCAAATTATAACTATGAATCAACAACTAAACTATAAACTATATATATGATTAAAAACACATAAAAATTAACAAAAATTATAGTATATAATAAAAAAAAAATGAAATAAAATTTAGGGCATACATGCTGGAGATTCTTCTACGAATTTGAATCTCATTGTTGGATGAATTACCAACAACCATTGTTTAAACCCAAGTTTTATTCTTTGATTAAATTTAATAATAATTGATTTTATGAGCTTTTGGTTGATTTAATTGATGAAATTGATTGAACCCATATTAATATATGAACAGTAGATGAAGAAATTTGTGTGAGAAGACGGTTGTGTGCAGTGGAAAGTTGGAAAGTTGTAATCTTTGAATGAATGACTGCCGTGATTTTGGGTTTCAAATTACAAGGTCTCGAGATCGTCTCCCCGACCGTTTCATATAAAAATTTGTATTATTATGAAATCGTCTATTAATAAACTTTCTTTAAAATAATTTGAGAAGGGAAATTTAAGGTTCGAGAGTCGAGAGAATTTAGAAGAGTTATTTATAAGGGCTATAAAGAAGGTGATCCATGGATGAAACGGTACTTATATACCTATATGACTTGATTTGAAATTTTAAAAAGTGATTAATAAGCGAAATTTTATTTTAAATCAAAATTAATCGGTCATGAAGAAAGATTTGACAAAGATATGAATAAGCTAATCTAAAAATTTGTCGATTTTCTTTTTCAATGAACCATATTTACAATTAGATACTAAGTTATTTAAAATTTATTTACTATAAAACCATTTGTAAAATTTTCACTGTGTTTTAGATACTATTTTTACGTATTTTATTCCTCTGACATTTAAATATATGAGATGATTATATAAATTCATACGCGTAATAGGAGTCACCATCTAATTGAAGTACTAAACGACATAAATTAAATGCATCTAAGTGCCAAAACAATGAGAGATCCGGGCTAAAACGTAAGACGAGACGTAAAATGGGACCGAGGATCCATGCGGGTCACAACCCTAGGATTTGATTGGTCAAATAAATTCATAGAAGAAGATTATGATTTGACCACTTTGAATCATCGTCAACTTCCAAAAATAAAAAAAATAAAATTCGTGTAATATCTTCTATATAAAAATCCCTTGATTTTACTTGTTAATTTAATCTATAAATATAAAAAAAATTCAAACTTTATGCTCAAAACATGTTTTAAAACCCATTAATTATTTTCCATTTTTTCTTCATCAAAGTATTAATTTTTCAAATTAATTTACTACAACTGTAATAAAAACCAGTGAAAAAAAAGATCAAATGAAAGTGAAAAAAAAGGAGTAATTCTAATTTCTGTAATTTGGGTTTTTGTTTACAAGTTGAATGATTAATTGGGTAGTTTAGTTTATCAATTTATTAGTCTCGAAAAAAACGATCTTTTATTGGGAAAGACTATTCCTTTTTACACCCTAATCATTTTCATTTATTATCGATCTTTAAATTTAAAATTGAAAGACGGTCTTTAATATAGGACTTGCTCTTATTGTAATTGTATTTACACGAAAGTGTAATTAAAATTTGAAAAAAAAAGGTCAAGTGCATAAAATATTGTTCCTTCTTTTTAATATATAATAATATAACTTTTTTACATTTATTATGTGATTGGTTTCTGTGCTATGGATCTTCATCAACTCTAACTGATTGTATTAACTTAGATTTGAAGTGGGTTTATCAAAAGATTTCTGCTTTTTCAGGTATTTTTTTTTGCAATTTTATTGTGTTTATAAGTTAACTAATTGTTGTTTATAATGTTAGTGAGGTATGTTACTGAGCTATGGTACTCATACTCAGCTACAAATGTCGGACACGACACGGGTACGTGGGTATGTGAGTGTCAGACGTGGCTATTATAACTTTAGTTAAAAAGTCTCATAGTTGTTGGTTTAAAATGAAGTGTTGAGGTGTATGAGTGTTGGACACGGGGCACTACATCAAAGTGAAGTGTAGAAGTAACATAGTTATCGGATACATTTTTGTGATTTATCTTATGTCACTAGTAAGACAGACCCGTTATATGTGTATAACGGATTAACGGGGCTTCTATGACTAAATGTGACTATTATATCGATGATTGATCATAAAAGTGGTTACACTTTAGTGACAAGTAGTCCATGTCCATTATATGCATATAACGGTCTTATTATGCAATTTGTGTTGTATACTATAAATACAATTATGTGGCCTTTTACTTGTATCTTTCAATTTATTTTACTTTTCTGATGGTTATACTTGTATTACATTATAGGTTTATGAAGTGATTTATGGTGGTTTTGGGATGTTGTTCAGTTGTTAGGTTTGACTGTTCAGTGGTTTTGGGAAGTGGCTATTTATTCTGTAAACTGGTAATCTAATCGCTCTCCTAAATAATCGTAATTCCGTGGTTGGTGATTTGGATAAGTAATTAGTTACATAAGGTCTACTGTTGTGAAGTCGATTTATTGTATCAGCAAACTTATGCAGATAAGTAATTAGGTGTATGAGGTGTACTGTTGTTAAGTTGGTTTATCGAATCAGCAAATGTATGCAGATAAGTAATTAGGTACAGAAGGTCTCCTGTTTTGGAGTCGATTTATTGAATCAGCATATGTATTCTGTACGTACTTCTGTAATCTTGTGTTTTACATTTTGCCATCCTAACTTGGCATTAGTTAGAGTCAATACTTTCGAACGTGGAGCTTAGTACAGTTTGAAGAAAGTCACACATTATGAATTTTGTTTCTGATGTCGGGTATTGCGTTACGTTTTACTTTGTTTCCATGCTAATTGCAAACACTAAACGTAGATTTCTCTTATGAATCCATTTTACTTTTTTTGTAGATTGAAGTCTGAGGATTGATTGGATTGCCATTTTAGTGATCAGCCGTCTCTCTTTTTTCGTTTATTTTTTTAGTTTTTTTGAGAGGGAAATACAAACAAAGATTGTTGAAAGGAAGTAGGTCATGTTGTGATGAAACTGTTATCCGTAGTTATATATGAAGGGTACCAATACTTTGCCGATGCAGCACCGCCATCGACACACTTCTAAGAGACCTCTGTGGATTCTAGGGCTGGTTAGCTCGGTCAGCTTTCTTCTGATATATTGCTATGTATTTCCTCCCCGAGACAACTTCGCTTGCTATGTATTCTCTTCTAGGGGATGCAAAGCTTTTTCCGTTTGGCCTCCACCCTCGGCTAGAAGGGGATCGACTGACGTAGAGTTGGTGTCTCAAGTTATAGTTAAGGAACTGTTAAGAGCTCGACTACCATCAACAAACAGTCGCAAAATTGCTTTCATGTTCCTAACCCCTGGAACCTTGCCTTTGGAGACGCTCTGGGATAAGTTCTTTTCCGTAAGGCTCTTTATTCCCGTTGCTATAGGCAACTTTCTCATTTTGATTGATCTACACTGTCATAGATGATTAAACACCCCTTGATTCCGACAACTGTATGGCTGTATGGCCTTTCAAATCTTGATCAACTTATGGAAGGGGAATCTCTTCTTGTGTATTGAAGACCGTTGAATGAATTGAGTTTTCCTTGTCTTACACAAGTTCATTATGACGATGTAGTTCATCTTGTTTGGCAGGGTCATGAGGGCAAGTTCACTGTTTACGTACATGCATCACAAACAAAACCGGTTCATCAGACCAGATATTTTGTTAATGCAGATATCCCTAGTGACAAGGTCAGAAATTTATAAGTCTTGGATTTTACTGCAGTTTATATCGAGTGATATGCTTGCTAATTAC
This sequence comes from Gypsophila paniculata, assembly GCA_032274805.1. Taxonomy (NCBI): domain Eukaryota; kingdom Viridiplantae; phylum Streptophyta; class Magnoliopsida; order Caryophyllales; family Caryophyllaceae; genus Gypsophila; species Gypsophila paniculata. Next base: position 2,740 of record JAUEKU010218412.1, on the reverse strand, counting down.
TACTTACCCATTTAATCATGCTCTATGTCATGACAAAAGAATATTTGCTGTTTGTTTGGTGTGAAGGAAAATATTTAGTGACAATAATTCCATTTTTTTTTGTTTTCCAATGCTGATTTTCCACGTCTGCTTATCCCATGTATTTCTTATTCATCTCGTAAAACCAAATGAAGGAAATCTCACTTCAAATTCCATTAAAATTTGCTGTCGGAAAATTTGAGGTTGAAAATAAACTCAACCAAACGGATACTAAATTTGATATAATGAGGCAGTGACCAAAATGGTACTCCAACAGAGGATTTGTGGCATTGCAAATATCATATTCAACTTCTGATGGCATTTGGCGGCTATATATGTTGATTTGACGACAGGTTGTGTGGGGTCAAGTTTCAATGATAGATGCAGAGAGACGCCTTTTAGGGAATGCGTTGAAGGATCCTGATAACCACCACTTCATTTTACTTTCTGATAGGTATGTGAGAATCTATTCCGCTCGATTTTTTACGTGCTTCATTATACTTGTGGTCAAATTTGATCAGTAATTATCTTTTTCTGCTACAGTTGTGTACCGCTGCATAGATTTGAATACGTGTACAACTATTTGATGTACTCGAATCTAAGCTACATTGATAGGTGAGTACATGAGCTCATACCCTTTGCCTTTAATTTCTGCTGAGTTCAATATGTAGTGACTTTAGCAACGAAATTATCGACTTCTTCGTAACCAATCAGATGTTTTCTCATGTTCTTTTGTGCCCAACTAAGTCCATATTTGCCAGTTTCGTGGATCCAGGCCCTCATGGAAACGGCAGGTTTTCACCACGTATGCTACCTGAAATCGAAAAGAAAGATTTCCGAAAGGGTGCTCAGGTTTGACTTCTTAGCTTGTCTATGGATTTTGTGTGAGTTTCTGCTGTATGTGAATTCGACTTGACAAATAACATAATATTATCAGCTGAGTATAAGTAATGTTCAGGCTCTCAAGCATATATCTAAAACGTTGGCTACATCTTGAAGGCAGATCCAAATTATTATTCCCGTTTGAATGTTTCCAAAATCTTCAAAACGTGTCCTGAATATATACGCTATGCAGTGGTTCAGCATGAAACGGCAGCATGCATTAATAGTTGTATCGGACAATCTTTATTACTCAAAGTTCAAGAAATACTGCAGAGTAAGCTCTATCTTTGGCTACTCCTGAACTTTAATTACTCGTTTGTGCTGTATTCTTTACATCATCATTCTTTTCTTGTATTATTCCAAGTTCTCCCATTTTACCATCAGGGTTTGTGATTGTCAAGCTGAAGTGTCGGCTTTTGTTTATTTTCCAGCCTCGTTTCGAAGGGCGAAGTTGCTACTGTGATGAACATTACATACCTACCCTTTTTAATGTAAGCATGAGTTTTCTTACAAAGTTAAAGCATCTTTCATCAATTTGCTGAATGGTCTGTGTGTTTTAGTGTGTTTTTATTGTGATTGGCATCTTTAGATGGTCGATCCCGAGGGCATGGCAAATTGGTCTGTGACACATGTTGATTGGTCCGAACATAAGTGGCATCCAAAGTCATATACGCCTCAGGATGTCAGTTATGAGCTTCTGCAGAAATTGACGGTATGAATCTTTCTTGTTTATACCCATCTTCATACCTCTATTTCGTACGGAGTATATGAGTAGAAATATACAAGATGGTAATCTCTCGAAATGTACAATTATGTTTATGGTAATACGGTGATAGTTGCCCAGCTAATTAGAAATGTGATCAGCTTAACTGAGGTCCTCATAGGCTTCATTTTCGTTTTGCGCACATTGGTATCAATTTTCACCATACAAAGTCATCCTTGCGTTTTTTTATTTTTTTTGTTTCACATTAAATTCACTACTAATTGAGAAGCATACCTTCTCGAGATTCCCATCCCTCGAAAATATTCCTTCTCCTTATGGCTTTAACGATGTAGCCTGTAGGGGAGTATTTTTGACGATTGAAGTCATGTCGTCTAATCAACAGCAGTACAACAGTTGACCAGGGCCTTAAAAGGTCCTGCCTATGGCGCTTGGCGGGGTTAGGGGGCTGAATACTCTCATTTAGCCGTCCCTTTGTTGAAAACACAGAAACTCTTTCCTAATAACCCATAGCAAAATTTCGTAAACCTACTGCGACGTTACAATAAAAGAAGCTCATACAGCTTACTGAGCCATACGCTACATTTCATCGAAATGAAATAAATAGGTGTCTAACTACCGACTGCTGAAGTTTTCTTGTGTGCATAAATTTATCAGTCGCCTAAAAAATTCCATGCTCAATACTTACACAGGATGCACATTCTTCCGCAGTAATCTTTCTTTTTCCTAAACGATTGTAACTTCTACATCTTATTTGAGGATTATGTACAGTCTTTTTGTAACCGTAAAATTCAGTAGCTTCTTCAAGAGCTGGTTTTCTGTTGTCAACTTTTTGCATTTAAACTTAGAGTGCGGGCACTAACTGCTGACTTTTATTTACAAGTGAATCTCTCAATGGCTGATCAATTTCATTTTGTGTGCAGTCAATTGATGAATCCTTGCACGTCACGAGCGAGGCAAATGTAGGTTCCTATTGACATTTCTCTTACCCGAGCCAAATTGAGATTAGGGGATCCTTACAACTTCTGAAATTTTCTTGTAGGCACAAGTGGATATAAGGCCGTGTTTATGGAATGGAGTGGAGCGTCCATGTTACCTATTTGCCAGGAAGTTTAACCC
>JAUEKU010218192.1:0-16293 GCA_032274805.1 Gypsophila paniculata | reverse complement strand
TTTGTTTAAGTGGATTTTTTGTCTCACGTCTTAAGGTTAAGACGGGTCGCCCCGTCTTAAACAAGAATTTGTGTTGTTTGACGTCCTTTGTATACGCGTACCAGCTTTAATTTGTATTTCTGTCAACTCTAAAATAAGTATTCCGTAGGTTATTAGAAGACCGTTTCATTTTTGTTAGCATAAGAATCGTTACAAAAGTACACTATATTTTCTTAGTAGATAATTAAGGGGAAAAAAAATCACCAATCATGTGAAAAATCTCATAATAAATTGTGACACAGTTTCATATGAAAATAAGTAATATTTGATCGGGTTCTCTTCGTAAAGTGGAATAAGTACAATATCGGGTATCGATTTCATGCAAATTTTTGTGTTTTTCAAATAAAGAATATATAACAAGATACTATATTTATTTAGAAAAGATTTTCATCCGTCGCAAAACAGCGTGATATGCGACAGAACATTTTTTTCGTCGCAAAATCCCTAGCAAAACTGTCAGTTTTTTGTAGTGATCTATACACATGTAGGTGTATCATGTATCTACATGTCAATAATGTCATGCACGTATGACCCTCGCTCTAAACTTATGTCAACCCTTCCTCATTAATCTTAAAACTCTAAATAAATATTGTATTTGTTAAGGTCATTTGTTATCTATTTGGTTTAAAATAAGGAAACGCAATTGGATGTCGAATAAATCAATAAAATACTCTTATTTCATCCATTTGCACATACTCCGTAATTTTTTATGTATAAAAACTTATCAAAAATAGAAATTGATAACAATTCACTAATATACCACAAACTAAAATTAGATAAGACCCCTCGGGGTTTATTAAAAAAAAATAGATAATAAATTATCGGAATAAAGGGAGTAAATAACTAACCAATAAATCTTCCTTATAACGAATATATCCTTTTTAAGTTTCAAATGGGTCAAGTATTATCTACTTGCACATATGAGATAAGACTTTTGCATTATCTAATCCATTCAATTTTTGTTTTTATTTTAAATATTTGACCCGTTCTAAATTAAATACAAATTACTCATCTTAAATAAAAATTTGTGATAACTAAATAAATAGACTATTTAATTAAATTAGTTAATTGATGAATGAAGATGTAAAATGATATAGCACATCAATCATAGTTGAGGAATGACACTTGGGGCACCATGATTCATGCCTCCAATTGTGGGCACTCAAAGTCATAAATGAGCATGCATTATCATATCAACACCATTTCTACCACTCCCTTATTCAATAATTCAAACTTAGGTGACCTCCATTTTTGTTTGATTTTTAAAAACGATAAGCGCTAAAGGCTATTAGATAATTTCGTATTGTATCGAAAGTTTTTAATTTTGAATTTAAAGTTCGAATAGGTGTAAAATTTTGAAATTACACACCTTAATCTGATTTTTTAAAGATAGTAACAGTCTATATATGATGAGATTTTGTCATTTAATTCAAAAAGAAAACGTTAATTTTTCCGTTCCAGTATCAAGTAGTTTATTTATATGTAAAAGATAACAATTGACATCATGATAATTAGAGTATTCTAATAATGTCTAAAGTGAGAAATTCTTGGTGAAAAGAAAAATTCAACCAACGAACGAGTATATATTATGTCAGTAAAAAAGAAAAGTAAAAAAAAAAATCAACCTCACTATTCATTAAATATTAATCAAATGCAACTCTATTACTCTAAGACACTACACTTTAAATTTAAACAACTAACTTAAAGAGTACAAATGAAAAACTACAACAAATGTAATTAAACTAAGCAAAAATATTAAATGTTACCGCTACAACTACAAATTTTTAACTGCCCTTAATGGGCCCTACCATCTGTTACAACTACCCTGCCTACCGACGCCCAACCCCAACAAAATTGTACACCCAAACCGAGCCGAATTTGACCCAACCCAAATCGAACCCGATTTACTAATTTTTATCTCATTCTAATTACTCATTAGCGGGTGGGCCGAACCGTTGGTGGACGGTTCGGTCATTTCCTTTTTACGCCTCATTTCTAACACCTTACGATGGCTATTGGAATGTACCTCACTAGAAAATGTGGGACTACAAGCCGGTCTATATTCCGGAAAAAGCCGACCTGACTTGAACCGAACTCCACATGCGTTACATAACGTTTTAGGGCCGTTTGGACCGGCTCGCCATTGTGGGGTTTTTGTCACTTGACAATGGGTGCACCTCCTTTGAACCGGGGGGTTCAACCCGGTCTCACCATTTACAGATGGCGCTGGTTTTTTCTTAGGCTTTTTTGCGGGCGGTTTCCCATAGGCGAAAAACACACCCATCTCATAAGCCGGTGGCGCGAACAAAAGAGTCGACACAGGGGACGACGGTGAAGAAGAGGACGACGATGACTCGGTTTTTGGAGATGAACCGGTGAACCAAGCCCGGTTCACAATTGTCCGAGCTCTTTTGCTCCTAGGCTTAACAGGAACCGCGGTCGGGAAAACCGACACCCTAACAACACCTTGTTTTGTATACGGTTCGACCCGGTTCCAAAAACCGAACCCGGTTTTGTTATTGTGAACATCCACACTTGGTTTTGGGCATGCAAGATTAGGCTCAGGGACAGAATCGTCCATAAAATGTGACCATAATTCTAGCTCTTGCATATCATCATCCTGCCCATCAAAAAAAAATTCATCAAAACTCAAAATCTTATAATCAAATTGACGACTTTTCTAACATGTGTTCACACTTGACACCTGTTAAGAAACTCAAAACGACAAAAAATCTTCAAATTTCAAAATTTTACAGTTAAATAGACGGTTTTTCTAACATGTGTTCACATGGGACACCCGTTAAGAAACTCAAAATGCAAACGAAAATATTTCTTAAGGATTTTTTTTTTATCTAAGAGATAAATTACTGCAATATTTCAATTTTCAACGCAAAAATCTGACGAAATACCCTACCCATTTTATATAATTTTTCTAATTTTATACCAAAATAAAACATATTACTCTTCCATCATACCGTCTCACACGTAACAATTATGTAACCTACGCCAGAAATTGAAAGAAATAAAACGGTCTCACACGAGAATTACGTGATACCAATAATACCATGCTTTCCTCAACTCCCACCAACTTTTATAAAGATTTCAGACCAAAATAAATTTCACGAAAAAAGTGAAAAGACGAAATTGCCCCTACCGGAAGAGCAAGGTGGGTGGAGAAATGGGCCGAGTCGTCAACCGGGTCATGAGAAGACGACATAGAACCCGAAGAATTCGAGTCCTTTTCCTCATCCTCGTCCTCCTCCTCGTCCTCGTCCTCCTCATTGTTCTCAACTCGTTCGGTATTATTACTATTGGTGGCGATTTCTTCGTTGGGGAGGTCGAAAAACTCGTCAATGGAGAAGTCGTCACCGGGTAAACCCGAAACGCACCAAATATCATCCAAATTACAACTCGGGTTGACGCTTTTCATGGCTATTTCTGATGAATAGCTTGATTTTAGCGCTTTTGCTTCCATGCACTCCATTGAAATTATATATATTTTTTTCTTTTGATTATATTCTGCAAAACTACACAAAAAAATTATATAAAATGAGTTACAAAATTATAGTTATAGGCAATGAACGTGTGATAATTAAGGTTACAAATTTGGAGGACGTTTCAAGGAAAAAGTTGAAACTTTGTAAGGAAACAAATCAAATTTAATGAGTCATATAATTGTAATTATAATAGTAATGGTTTTTCTAACGTAGGTCTACGTGCGTAATAATGGAGCCAGAATTTCAGGTTATGGGTGCGAAATATATTAATGAAATATGACAAAGTTTAAAATTTTTCAAAAAGTAAGTTAAAAATTGAAATATTTTCAATGTTGAGGGAACGAGCGTCCTTGCCAGCCCTCCTGACTCCACCCCTGATAATATCTCGAAAGATATATGTCTTGAAAATAGAATTATCGCATTAATTCACCTTTTTAAGGAACGGAATTTTTAAAAGTAATCTAATTTTGAGTTTCTTAACATGCACCAAAAATCGTACTTCATATATTGTAATAACATTAAGGAATAATTTAAACAAAATTAAATTACCTGAGGGAGATAAATGAAATGAAAAATGAGAGGAAAGAAAAGAGTGAGAAAAGTGAGGAGAGAGAAAGGGGAAAAAAAAGAGAGGTGGGTGGGAGGAGTTGAAGTTTGGGTAACTGAGGGTAAGGAATTGAAGAGAGAGAAATTTATTCAAATTTATTTAATAAATTATTATTATTATTATTATTATGAATAATGAAAATAATAAGAATACTAGATTCGAAGGCGGGATAGGTGGATGTGTTTATGGTTTTATCTTAGCTTCTTATTTTTCTCATTTATAAATTTTGGAGGGAGACGGTTTCACAATAAGTTCGTTATTGTGAGAGGCTGAGAGCTTTTATCCAAGAAGGTAATTATGTAGTTGGTTAATTTATTTTTCTTTAAAAAGCAGCAGGTCTCACAGGGAAGACCTACTGTTTATCATTTTCTATGTTTCGTTATCACTCCGTCTCAATTAATTGTTAACGTTTCAGTTTTGATATAAAAACAAATGCAACAATTGAAGAAGTATAAAACCAAATAGAGAGTAATTTAATACATGGAAGTCACTATAACATGTTGTATAATAAAAAAAATAAAGGTTAATTTGTATCATATATAGACTCTCAAATATAAAACATTAATTAATTGGGACGGAAGAGTATTTCGTAATATTTATTCCGATTCTTCAACTTTCCAAGATGTATTCATGGGAGATATGATCTGCTACGTCTTTCTAAGATCATGAACTTTAAAATTGAAATCATCGAAACTAAATATATGTAGACTAAAGTGAGGAGCAAAATCAATTCATCAAGAATAGTTGAAGTCAAATGAAATTATGTCCAAAATAACATGCCTACGTTTGTTAGTACTTTTTCTATTTCATTCAATAACTCCGTAACACGTTTCCATTGAAATAAAGGGAGTATCTTCTAAGATAACAAAAATGGATGAATGATTATGAAAGATTAAGGACATCCAACAACTATTATATAAATAAAAAAATCTTATAAAATGCACTTATGTTAAAAGAAAATCATACGGAGTACAAGAATCAATGAATCATATGTGATTTTATTTGCTTTTGGGTTTTGTTTGTATATTTTAGCTTATTTATTTGGGCTTTTAGTTACCTTGTTTATGATTTTGTTTTCTTGCTTTGGGATTAAGGATACGTTGTTTGGTGTTCTTATGGTGTGATATTTTTCTAAGTTTGTATTTAAGGATATTTTATTATATTTAAAGTTTTTTGAATGGTAAGGTATGATGGATTTGAATGTTTTTATTTCTTAGTCATGTTAAGAAAGAGGAATGAAATATTAAAAATTTATATATTATTGAAATTTGGAAGAATCATAAGAATTTTATTCATTGAACTTAGATTATCTTCATCCGTAACTTGGTTGACACTAGTATCACTATTATAAAAATGTGTTATTATAGGCGACATTAGTGTCACAATGTCACCAATTTAGGTCATTGGATGACATTATCTATTGATATTTTATGTATTTATCAATATCTTATTAATTTTTTGACATGATCTTTTTTCTTTTTTTTGTGTGTGTCATAGATAAAGATAGTCCCACATATATAGGTCGTTCGACTGTTAGGAAAATCAGACGATCTCATATCTTTGTTACAAATTGAATTAATTATATAATCAAAACGACCGTCCCTAATTTATTAATTTTAAAATCTTTAAATATGAGCCGTGAGTATAGGTTAGAAAAGTCGAAAATGAAAATTGAAATAAGAAGTAGGGAATAATTTGTAGCGTAAATTGCGCCACCAATGTGGGCTACAACATCGTTTATATTCTAATTCCGGAATTTGGCAGCCTTTTTGTTTACAATTCTTGTCCGAATAAATATTAGAATGCAGCCTAGCAGTCCAAACAAGTAACAGCCCAATAAGGTAATAAGATGAAGAATCAAATCTCACGAGTTTTTTAAAATTTTGAAGTGACTTTTTATGATAAGTGTGTGTACATGAAAAGGATTAGTAACGAACCCATATATATTGAATAGTGCTATTCCTGCCTGTCTTTGTTGCTATTAATAAAGACGGACAGTGGACGGTCTTATTGTAAGTTATGACAATTGAAAACAAAAAGATAATCGTAATTTGAGCTTTATGGTTTATGGACAAGTGGCGGATTGATTGGATTGAGACGAATTAGTGATCAAAGGAGTTAGGCCTATATAAATTTTCTAAATTCTCTATCAAAGTTTGTATATTTAATGGGTTTAGTTTAACAAGCAAGCTCCACTGATTGTCGTCGTTTCGTACATATATGATATATTATTCAGTTTTGTGAATACAACTTTGCATGGTTTGGTATTAGTATCTTGTGATTAGATTCACAAACATTAAAGCAGGTATATAATTACTCGTGGTTATCTAAAAGTACCATTATTGTGATGCTATTTCTTTTCAAAATTTATACATATCCATAGATCTTGTCTAAATTATCAATTACTTCCTCTGGTTAACAATTATTGATTGGGGTATTTGGATATTCAAACTAACATAGTTACTGACCATGACAAAGGAAATATATAAATAAATAAATGAGATTAGTTTAAAAATTTATCAGTCGTGGATGTCTGTATCATCAAAGCGCACGGCGAGGAATAGGTGTTTGGGTGACCGCCACCAAAGACGATCAAAAATAATTCCCTCCGATTGCAAACTCTTAATCAATTTTTGCGTTGGTGGTGCCCAATGGTGCATAACTTGGGCTTTATTAAAGTCCATTTTAAAGATAATTACTCCGTACTTAATTAGGGAGTACATGCTAAGCAGTTGCATGCATGTTTATGACTGTTTGTGCAAACGTTGTTGCCATGAAGTGACTTCATACAAGTAACAAATTCATTTGTATAATTCTATGAGTGCATGTCACGTTGTATACACGACTTAACGACGACTTACTCAAAACGACCCGTTGCATTTGCATTCTATTGAATATCCACTACTTATATTGTTGTTGTCAATTTATTTCTCTCTTTTTATGCATCTCAATTCTCAAGTCATGAATTTTGTTTACTAAGTATTTGATTTTTTTTTCTTGTCTTGATTTCGGTCTTAATCGTTGTCTATTTTGGCTTAATAAGGAGTAATATTTTGTTACATAGATCTGGGAATTTAAGTTAGCAAATAATGTGCTAGATTGCCTTTGTTTAGAACTGACCACGGATTAATCAGTTCAAATTTGGTTGGTTCAATACATAATCAGTTTGTATGAGAGGTAGCTAAGGGTGAATAGTGATGAATCTTGGGGGGTTGGTCGGTCGCGTCAATATGTACTTTTTCAAGATTTTTTTAAGGGTTAGAAGCGATCTGTATGAAAGGTGGGGCCTAAAATCAATCTGGTTTAGAGACGGGTTGGGCCAGGTCCAATAGTTGGGTCAAGCAGTGCACAATAGAGGGTCCGACTGGCGAGCCAAGTGGGGCCAACTCCAAACAGTGGCCAAGTTTATGACTTTTTCATATGTAATTAGATCAAACACAAAAATAACACAATCTTATCTATTTGTCCAATCTAAATTTATCGTCGATATCATAAATTCTAACTAATACAGAGTACCTTATTAAAAATATATCTCGAAATGACTCAAAAGTATGTGAGGTTACCTCAATAAGCTAAGTGTGGGCACATCCATTGATCAAAATCTCTTTTGCAATAATAAAAATAATACAGACTTGACAAATCATTATCTTGAATTTGGTTGTTGAGCTACCAAAACTTCAAGTGTAAAGCATTCGTGTTTAAGTCTTATAAAGTCATTTGGCCAAAGATCACATTTTAATTTCATGTACTCCTAGTCATTTATATACATGAAAAATTCTAAGGTGCACCGGGAAGACCACGTCACCATACTCCCTAACCAATGAGAATGCATGAATTCTATAAGTGGGGCCTTATTTTTTATAAATAATCTAATAAATAAATAAATAAAGGTTTGTGATGATAAGTAGATATTAATGGGGACTCAAAATTACTCAATGAATAAAATCCTAAAATAGAAAGTTAAACAAATGAATGATACAACTCAAAATAAAATAAGTAAATAAATGATTGGAACGGAGGGAATAATATAAGTACTCCATATATATAGTCCATACTTAGTGGTAACTACAAATCTAGAATTTAATGAATGAAAATAATTGGTGGTAACTACAAATCTTTAATTTAATGAATGAAAATAATTGGTTTTCTTTTGTTCCATTTTTATTACTCAAAGTCATCACAATTAAGGCTCGTTTGGAATGAGAGTAAATATTAGGGGAGTAATAGATGAGAAAATATGAAGAAATGAGAGGAGATTGGTGGTTTGTGGTGGTTGTAGATGGTGGATAGATGGGGAGAACGAGGAATAATTACTCATTTACTCCTATATGGAGGTAATACATTACTTTGGAGGAGGTGGGTAATTATTCCCCCTAATGGAGCAAATTTTATACTTTCATTCCCATTTTCATCTCCTCTTCCATTTCGCTTCCCCATTTTTTAGTTCATTTTGGTCCTATTACTCCCCTAATAATTACCTTCATCCCAAGCGAGCCAAACTATTGAAAATTATCAAAATAACCCTACTTTTTCACATTTTTCCATACACACAACTTACATATTATTAAAAACTACCATTATACCCCTACTTTTTCTCACTTTATTAAAATATGTGCCATAACCCCATGGAGGAAGTATTTTTTTAGTCGTATAATCTACGAATAATATTTGCCGAGACTCGAGTTTGACCTAAAATACTCCCTCCATTCAAGACCAAACACATCATTCTATTTTATCACACACAATTTCTATATTAAATATCTTTAATTTTGTATTATAGAAAAATATAAAAGTTTGATATTATTATTGTAATTTTAGAGACGAATCTAACAAGATTTCACATGACTATATTTAATCTTAGAGATTGTCGAGAATAATCGAATTACTTTTGAGTCGTGAATAGTGGAGGATGAGTTTGGTCTTGAATGGAGGGAGTATTTAATCATTTCAAGTTATATAGCGTTACTTTTGTCAGGTCAATTTTGGGTCGAATCGTTTCAAATCGAGTCACTTCAAATTTTAGGTTTATTTTGTGTTACTAAATTTTGGGTCGGATTGGGTCGAATCAAGTCGAATTTCGGGTCAAACTCGAGTCTCGGCAAGCTTGTCAAATTCGACCAAGTCAATTTTGCCAAACCCGACCCGATCCTTATGAATATGTAACCAAATTTATCAACTCTATTTCGAGTCAACCCATTTTCGAATAGAAATATTTTGAATCCATCAAATCATCTCCAAATTTCTAGGATCGATTCATCTTTCTAGTCTCAACTCAACCTCAATCGATCGGTTCAACTTCCATAAATTAGAGGTAATCACTAATCACTAATCACTAATCACTATAACCCTAACCCAACCAAAAAAGAAAAAAAAAAAAACCTCACCATTCCAATTTCCAATGGATTCTCTATTATCTTCCTACGCTTCCTCCGACGACGACGACTCACCACCGCACCAACCACCACAACCACCGCATAAACCACCGTCTCTTCCGTCGTCCACAAAACCCCAATCAAAATTGTTCTCATCACTCCCACCTCCCACATTTTTTAACGACAATCCATCCGAACCCGGCCCCACCAGAAATCACAATCCGGGTCGTCCGAATTCGGGCAAAAAAGTGGTCCAATTCCACCCACCCAAATTCACTAAACCCGCCCGTCTCGACGACGATGACAATGAGGAAGAAGATGAAGAAGAAGAAGAACGAGAGAGTAAAAAGCTTAGGCAAACCCTACGCGAGAACACGTCTGTAAAGTCGTTGCTTTCTAGTATGCCTGCTCCCAAGAATTCGGGATTGTCATCCTTGGGTGGGCCCACTGGGGGACGTCGTACCACAATTGACGCCCCCCTGGGCCCACCTGAGACGGTGCCCAATGTGGATGATGTGAGTATAAATGATGGGGCGGACACGAGCACGAATGTGTATAGTTATGATAATGTGGGTTATGAGGGTTTCGAACAACAACAATATTACGATGGGAGTGGGTGGAGTTATGGTGGGAATGAGGGGGGTTTGACGGGGTCGAGTGAGGTGGAGACTTTTGTGGGGGGTGGTGGGAGTAGTAGGAGGAGGAGGAAGGGACAAGTGCCGGTTGAGATTGTGGAGGTTAAGCAGGATGAGTTGATGAAGAATCGTCCCACTGAGGATAAGTCTAAGCTTACTGGCATCGCTTTTGGACCGTCTTATCAGGTATTCATTTCATGTGTTTCATTGGTGGTCTTGCGTATGCAAATGTGTGCGTGTGCGTGTGCGTGTTTGATTTCGTAGGATTGAGGCTGGCTCTATTCGTTTTGACTTTTTAGTGTCGAAAAACTCAAGTGATGTAATATAAGAACAAAGTGTATTACGTATTGGGCTGAACCGAACTGAAATGGGCCTGAGTTTAGGCATTGGTTGAAGCTAAGGTGATGATTGTTGGAAACTTAAGGATGTAGGAAGTTGGTTTTATGTACTATCTGTTTGTGCCGTGTTATGCTTGCCCAAGTAACCCAACCGTCGAGACCATAGGACGAGACAGAATGGGCAGGCACGTAGGTAAGCCGGTGAACTCCCTCGTCCCTGGACGCATGCGACGGAAGCTCTTCAAGCTTACCGCGATCGCCCTCTAAACGATCAAAATAAGGTAAAGCTTGAAGATAAGAAGATCGCAGGCAACTAAGTGCGTATGAAGGAGTTGAAACAAAGTCCTTTGCGGTGATTTGCCTTCTTTGGAAGTTGCTCTTTGGGTAGGAATCCTGGAGTACTGTATTGATGCTAACACTTAGTGATCGCCATTGATTGACAAATAAGAACTTGCTCTCTATTTGCTAAAATACATCGTGAAGCTAAGTTTCGTCTCTAGATGCTCCTTTGAATTGCCTGATTATTATGGCGGTGCTTTGCCCGCTAATGTGCTAGTTATGGGTAAGATATGGAAATAGGTAGACATAACTACATTACTACAATACTTTGTTTTGGCTCAATGTCGTGTGTCAATACTTTAGACTCCTTGGCATTTCATTTAGACCAAAACGTGAAACTTTTCACAAAATAGTCATGTCCGAAACTAAGTCATAACACTTTTAGGCCTGTGGCCCAGTCAAAATCCCATACATGCATTATGCAATGCTTACTGTCGTTCTCTGGGACCAATCGGTGTTTGATATTTTACTAACAGTTCACTTTTCTGAAGGACATAAGGACATAGAAACTAAAATTTGATGATGGGGACACTTAAAGCAAGTGGGAATTTGTTACCTTTTTCTTTTATGTATTAGAGCCATGGTGCTAGTAAATCTTGGGTTAAACTAAAAAAATGATAACGATTGTGTATCATAGTGTGTTTGTGTATAAGTTACTGTATATGACAATGAGTTAAAAACTAGGCAGTAAGTTGATAAAGGCGTTCAAGACGTTTTAGTCTAACTAGGGCTTAAATCCCTAAGGGAGCTACAGAAGTTCTACTTTTGAGGTATTTGAATGTGTTTTTGTTTGGGAGAACTTTCTAGGAATTTCATACTCTGTGATAATGGCCAGTACGGCATACTTTTTTACGCTAGAGCAGCGTTCTATATCTTGATTTCCCATCCGAGAATGCATTAAAACATTTCTTTTAATTATTTGTAAGTGCTAATCAAAGCGATGCCCAAATCCTTACTCCAGGCATAAAGAACATCAAACGTAAGGAGTGTATAGCTAACCTTTCTAAGTGATGGATTTGGGTATTATTTAATGTCGGTGCTTTTGTAGCTGCTTAGTTTGGTATAGTTGAAATCTTAGGAAACACGAAGTTATATTTGAATGTCTGTGCGGTCCTTATGCTGACCCAGCCGATCAGTACCCTTTTCGGGCATGACCACCTCACTGTGTAAGCGAAGGCTGCATAGCTATGTTGTTAAATATGAGCTCCTTTGTGCTGCTTTGACTTCATCAAGAAGTCTTGTTCATCAATCTAACATACGGAGACAACAGAGTATATGATTAGCCTTTCATGTGCTAAAATTCAAATTGAAGAGCGTTTTCATTCTATGGATTTGCAAACATATCTTGCATTGATTTAAGTCTGATGAGGCGATAAGTATGGTAGGCTGTTCTCATTTTTTGCACGGTAGAATGTTGTCGTTTGGGACTTATACGTTGTGATTGTTGTACTTTGCTAGCTAATTTGTCAGCTCATAGACATAATAGACCAAATGTCATCTTGTTCTTTTGGTTCGCATGTACAAACAAAAGTCTTTTTAGACTTTTCCTCGAGGTTTGTGCTGTACTCTGGGGCCATTCGTCCTCTGATGCTTGAACTTCCTTAACCCGTTATATGGAGACGTCATGAACAACAGGGTCATAGTTTTCCTTAACATGTCGTTCATGACGCCATCATAACATAGTTTTCTTTTGGTCAATGTTATGAGAATTCCTATAGACATGCGTTGGATAACAATCAGTGAACTCCGTCAACATGTGTGAAATATGCTGATTCCAATCTTATTAAGGTTTTTCATTATGATAAAGCATTAAAGCTAAAGCAGCATACCAAACCTCAATCTCCATCAAAAGACATAAACAAGCTACTTGTTAAGATTACTATGCCTCCTTAAAAATTAATTAAAAACTGGTTAGTATCGACTGTTAATGTCCTTGTAAACTAGCAAGGAGTAAAACTTACACGAGGCAGGTTATATATGAATTTTTCTTAATATCTAATGCATTCCTAATTTGTCGTCGGAAAAAGGTAGTGAAGTTTGGCCCTTAAAGCCAATAAGGTCTATTACTTATGGAGTGATGAATAGATCAATGAAGCTTAACAAGCTTCTCTTCTCATGAGTGCCCACAGCTACTAAATAGCAATATGTAACATTATAACTTCGGAGTGAAAATATTTATTAATTTGAGCCTCATTTGGAAGTGGCTAGAGAGGAAGGTGGAAGAGCGGAATGATTAATCTAAAAGGGATAATTACGTAACTATTAAATGAAAGAAGGAAAAACGGGGATTATACGGATGTATTCTTGTTCATATAGAGTTTGAACAGCTTTTTTGCTCACTGAAGTTCAGTAACTAGGAAAAGCTTTAAAAGCACAGGCCTAATTTTTTTATTCACGTGCTTATCTTGATGGTAATTTGATGATTTGATAACCGAGTGTGCATCTACTTTTTGTGAGCATTGGTAACCCGTAATGATTTTCTTAGGAAGTGAGAGGTTCAGGTTCGAGGTGTCCACATATATGTTGAGATGAGTTTCCTTCACTAATACGGAGTACTCCTTACCCACCACGCTCCTGGTGTCTCTCCTCTCTTCTTATCTAGGCATCCCCATCGGTGCTTCCTTCGATTGAAATCGATTTTGGTTCCCATAATTGTGACATGTCCAATACGACTTGTCGTTGTTGATTGAAGCTTACTTCTTGAGGGAGTCATCTAAGTTTGTCCATTTTACAGCTTTACTTTATGTCTTCTTTTACTATCCATGTTAGCGTTGCAACTATATTTTACTGCCATGATGCTCTTTCGTAACTGTTTGGCCTAGTAATCTGACTTACTACTAACATGCTCAACTCTCGTGACTTCTTTTGCAGCCGGCATCAAGTAAGAGTAAACCGTCAAAATTGCACAAACGAAAGCATCAAATTGGCTCATTGTACTTTGATGTAAAGCATAATGAAACTGAGCATGCAGAACGACGGGCCAAAGGTTTTCTCACGAAAGCCCAGACACAAGCGAAGTACGGGTGGTGATTTTGAAACATTCTCGCTAAATTTGAAACCACCATTTTAAAGGACGTGTTGTTCAGATTGGATTCTGAGTGTCGTCCTTGATGTCACACACGTTGACCATATACCCTTGAGGACGCAAGGACATTGGGAAGGACAGGAAGGCAATTTAACCGGCGTCTTATTGTGTTCATGTAAAACTTTGATCGTATAGTTGAAGCTTTTCTCGTTACGAATTTGTCGTACCAATATTTTAATTGTCGTGTAATAACAGTTAGACGCAATTCATGATACAAATTTCGTCATGGGTTAGTCGGTAGTCGGTACTATTACCCCCGTTGTAAGTGTAAGAGGCTGTCGCTTGATTTGCCGATGTCAACTATCCATACAATTTGTGTGTACTCCGTAATTGTTTGTATCATTTTATTTGAATTCATTTCGACAACAGACTTAAATTCTTATAATCGTTAAGAAGTTTTAGTCGTTTTTTTTACTAATTATACCTAACGTATTGAACTTCTAATTAATATTTTAGGTTATTGTAAATATTTGAATATTTTATAAAGTTATATACTCAGTTTTGAGTATTTTTTGAAAAATTGAGACTAAAAAATAAATCGAACTCATTAATTCCCACTTCGAACGACTATCACGAGGTCCTAGTTTAGGGGGTCAGGGACGCAACGTGGTTTGTTTCGATATGACAAATATCAATGTTTTGCTTTCGATATGACAAATATCAATGTACAAAATCGAGAAATTAACTTCAATGGATACCGATTTTCTTTTTTTTTTTTTTTCTAAAAAATAGATTTAATTGAATTTACATTGTCATATTTTTTATTAGCATCGAAAAATCGTTGACAAAAATGTGGAAAAGAAAAAAAAAAATTGGACTGATCTTGACTGGGCCAAGGGACCGACCTTGGCTGGGCCAAGACCTAGCCGAAGGAATCCCACAGCCAGGCTAGGCTTGGTTGGAGAAATCCCACGGCTGGGCCTGGCCCTGACCGGGTCAGGCATAATATTTTTTTTTTGTATGTAAATATCTTTTTGGGTATATTGTTTTTTTTTTTTTTTTTTTTTTTTTTTTTTTTAATTTTTATTATTTTTAATATTTTATTTGAAAATGGTTAAAATATTTTTTTTGGTTTTTATCGTGTCAAGTTTGGATATTTTGCTCTTTTTTAAAAAATTCAAAAAATTATCGAAGTTATTCTTTGTAGTTCGGATTTTACTCGATTCAGTTCGAATTTCATTTTTTTTTTTCTTTTGACAAATTTACTCCTTAACTCTAATTAATCCTCTCAAAAAAATTAATAACTATTTAATCCAACATCAATCAAATTTAATAAAAATTATGTCTACGACATTTTAGTTCGATTAAAAATCAGTTTAATCGTTAATTATTATTATTATTATTATTATTATTATTATTATTATTATATATTTTTTTCGTATTATTTCATTTTATTTACGTAGTTATAGTGATGGGGTTTGGGTTTGGGTTTGGGTTTGGGTTTGGGGTGGTGGAGTGTGGGGTCGATGAGTCGGTTGTAGGTGCGGTAGGTCGGAGGGTTGGATGTGGTGGTGGGGTTAGTTAGGGTTTGGAGGGTTGAGTGTGGTGGTCGGGTTATGGGTCGGTTAAGGTGAGTGGTTCAGGTAGAGTGGTTGGCCGACGGTCGTTTGTGACCTCCGGCATGGGACTGGTGGGTGGGTGGTTAGTGATTTTTTTATTTTTATTTTTTTGTAATTTTTATTTAGGTTAAAAGATGTGGGGAAATGAGAAGCGTAAATTGGTAATTTATGAGTTGTGTTGAGTAAAGTACGAATTACAAATAGTACGACAAAAAAATTTAATTTACACCTTTTCTAACATTATATAATATTAAAATTCAAAAACATTAATCAAAATATTAATATTGTTGAATTTAATTAGTAAAAATAAACGTCAATTGCGTTCAGCAAATAGCTAATTGCATATAGCAGCTCCCTTTTCATAATTGGAATATTGATCATGTTTTCAATTGATTTGCTTTCGCTTTATATTACATACTTACCCTTACTTTTCAAAAGACTATCTCATTTGATGTGAGGTATTCATAAGTTGATTAATGAAATATCTACTACATCAAACATACTCGTTTCATGCATGTGGAGTTGTGGACAAGGGTGGAGAGTTAGGGGGGTGGCGGGGGTGGCGGGGGTGGCAGGGGTGGTTGAGTGGTCGTCCCCCTAAATCAATGGCGGAGCCGGGAATTTAGGATAGGAGGGCGGAGTCCTTATAGAAAAAGACAAATTCAATTTTTTTCGAAAATTCTAGTTAAAAATCGAAAAAAATTCAAAGTTTAGGGGGAGCGCCTCCCTTGCTAGTGTAACACCTCGTGTTAATTAAAAATATTAATTTCGAGATTAGGATTAAATTATGAGTTCATTAGTAAGTCAAATTTAGTTCTTGAC
>JAUEKU010217973.1:0-16303 GCA_032274805.1 Gypsophila paniculata | reverse complement strand
ATTATGTGATATATTCTTCATTCCCGCCCAAAACGCTATATATTCTTTAAAAAAACACCATTTTAGCCAAAGATTCATTCAAATGAGACATTTACTTTCTGATGATCAAAGTTTACAAACTTTGACCGTCAATAAATCGTAAAATAGTTAAATATAAAATTAACATATTTGAATAATTTGAAACTCAATTTAAGTACTATTAGTGTCTTAATTCCTATGTCCTATCATATATTGCAATTGTGTCATGAGTATGGAAATAAAAGTAGGTTAATTTAGTTTAATCCTTTTTGTGGAAAAGTATTATTTATTCACATTAGTAACCGTGGGGCAAAGGTCTTAGACTATCACTATAAATGTTTAGAACTTTGTTGATGATTACAACTCGACTGATGATTAATTCGACAATTATAGTAGTTGATCCTTTTTGAGGTTTTGACTTTATTAGTCATATCATTTAGGTTATATAATGTAATGACAATCAATGAGCACCCTTCGTGGGGACATTGGTTAGCGGTTACCCATATATGTACGCAGTTCACGCAGTATAATTTAAAGGGTAGCACGAATCCTAATATGACAAGTATATTTTTAATTTATTGAAAATCAGAACGTGACATGATACACACAACAATCTCGTTAGGCAGACTACTAACGACATGATATTGACTGCATCCCATATACATAGAAGAAAAAATCAATAATAAAAATGCTTCAATTCTATAAAATAATTTGTCTTTTAATTAGGTATTAATGCTTCACATAAGGTCTCTTGAGCGTATTCAAAAGTAACACACAATGGCTAACATACAATGCGTGGTTTAGAGGGCTAAGATCATCGTGGTCATTACTTAGTAAAGGTGTTTGGGCTTCTATCAACAAGTTTATTCTTTGGGCCGTCTATGTCTTGTAGGCTTTTATACCTTCAATCCCATCAGTTTTCGTTCTTGGGCTTGATATAATTGAATGGCCCAAATAACCCGATTCAATAAAGATAGTCCGATAACAGAAAAACGGCCTGATGACCCGATTTAACACTAACCCAATAAACTCAATAAGATACAACATAAATAATTTGAGTTATAATAACTTATCGGTTTCTCTAATATGTGTTAAGAAACTGAAAATGGTGAATTAATAGAATATATCAATTTTAAATGCAACAATATTTGATATTATTTCCATTTTGAGTTCCATAACATATGTCCAATCATCAATGGCCGCATGTTAGAAAAACTGATAACCAATATACCAAAATCATTCAAAATAACTCAAAATAAACTAACTCAAGTGACATGAATGAATAAATGAAATATATGTTTATCAGCACAAATTCTCAAATAAGACCGTTGTACGTTGTACAATGGTTTTATGTTATTTATGAACCTCATTGTTATCGTTAAATGAAGTATTAAAGCTATCACAAAGTCGTTATATGTCGTACAATGGTCTCATAAAATTGGCTAACCAAATTACAAGTGAATCGATCAACCATCAACCGTATATTATGCAAACAATCAAAACTAAACTATAGTTATGTAAATCATGAAATTTAATAATGAATCCTAGCTTTAACAAACAACATAATCACTACAATCTTTAAAACTCGCACAACATTCTTATGCATTTATGAGGCTAATCATAATGATATGACTTATCCGGTGATACGAAGTTTCAATACCACCCTCTCCACTAAAGATAAAAGAAAAAATAATATTAGAATCTTTGTGAGAGAGTGGCGATACCACCAGATGACACCATCTCATTTTTCAATCAGAACTCGGCAGTGACATTACAGTTCTGTAATCAAGTTTATGATACCGCAAATAAATCACGTAAATATTTAATGATGGGTATTCCCATTTTTTTTTTATGGTAGCAAAAATGTAATTTTTAGTGATCGTGCTTCCCAAGTTCTCCCCCACAAAAAAACGGTTACTTCAACAAAAACACACACACATACAGGTCCCTCAAATATTTCCCACCTTTTTTTTCTGCAAAACTTACCATATATAACAACCTCTCCTCATATAATTGCATATGATATGATTGCTATTCCTTTTAAAAACAGTTAAAACTTTCCAAATATAATTACATATCTCTACATTTATTTTATTTCTTTTTCTAGCTTTTATTTTGTTAATTATTACCCACATTGTTATGTTATTTTACCATAAATAACAATTCGGCATAGCCTCGTATTTCGTGACTCCTGTCATTCTCAACCAATTGTTTTCTGTCAAAATATTTTCTGATAGGTCAGTACTTTTATTCTTTCATCTGGATTTTGCTTACCTACTCCTGCTTCTGTCTCTTCGTTTCTATTGTTTATTTTCGACATATTTACGTGTTGTTCACTTTAGCCATTGTAATTATACTACTGAATTGTGTTTTTTCAGTAAGTACTAACTATGATTCACGTAATATTAGTTTGATGCATGATTTGCACGTCGACTCTGTCGTACATTATGCAGCATTATTGCATATTTAATGGCGAATGAGTCCACACTGATGCATCAATTAGCACGTCCACTCTGTCGTACACGTATGAACTTGGATGTTTGAACAAGATTTGGGACAATAATTACGTATGAAATCGTACGAATGACACAGTTGAATGTGATTGTTATGCAGACGTAAAAAATGGGGAAAAACAAAAATGCACAGGCACAGCAACCGGCAGCAGTAGTAATGGACGAGTATTCCCTAAAGCCGACAATGCATAAGATAGGTTCTAAAAACAGGACAGCGGGGACATTCAACTTGGTGGAGCCGATGGAGTACCTGTACATGAGAATTGTGAAAGCTAAGGATCTGTATGGAGGCGATGATCATCCTGAGTATGACCCGTTTGTTGAAGTCAGGGTTGGTAACTTCATGGCGCGCACCAAGCATTTTGAAAACAACGCTAATCCTGAATGGAATCACGTCTTTGCATTCTCCAAAGATCGTGTTCACTGCTTGTTTTTTGACGTATTTGTGATGAGCAAAGGGGGGGAGGAGGAGGGAGGTGGGGTGAAGGGTAGAGTGCGCCTTGATTTGAATGAGGTCCCGGTGAGGCTCGTGCCAGATAGCCCTTTGGCCCCTCAGTGGTATAAGTTGGAGGGTTTGAATGGGGTGAGTATGAAAGGGGAGCTCATGTTGTCTGTTTGGATTGGAACCCAAGCTGACGAGGCGTTCACTGAAGCGTGGCATTCTGATGCAACTGGTGTAAGCGGTGAAGGCATAGTGAATAGTAGGTCAAAGGTGTACATGTCCCCTAAACTTTGGTACCTCAGGGTCAATGTCATTCAGGTTAGGGACTTGGAGATAAAGGATAGGAATAGGAGGCCTGAAGTTTTCGTGAGGGCCGTGTTCGGGGATGTCATGAGGATGACAAAGATTTCTCTGAGCAGGAATCACAGCCCAATTTGGAATGAGGACTTGATGTTTGTCGTGGCTGAACCTTTTGAGAGTCCTTTAGTTCTGACCGTTGAAGACAAGGTTGGGAATAAGGAAGAGGTGATTGGAAAGTGTATGATTTACGTAGGGAGTTTGGAGAGGAGGCTAGGTGAGAAGCCTGTTGATTCGAGGTGGTATAGTCTGGAGGGGCCAGTTGCACCACCAGCTGAAGGTGATAATGGTGCTCAAAATGTCAAGACATTAAGCAGTAAGATCCAACTGAGGGCATCCTTGGATGGTGGGTACCATGTTTTGGATGAGACGACTCAGCACAGTAGCGATCTCCAACCGACTGTTAGACAATTGTGGAAGCAGGGCCTTGGTTTGCTGGAACTGGGAATTCTTAATGCTACTGGTTTACCTGTCATGAAGAAGGGCCAACACGGAAGAACAGATGCATATTGTGTGGCTAAATATGGACAGAAATGGGTGCGTACCAGGACAATAGTGGATAGCACTGCGCCTCAGTGGAATGAACAATACAATTGGGAGGTTTATGATCCTTGCACCGTAATAACAATTGGCGTTTTTGATAATTGTCATTTACAGGGCAACGATAATGGAAAGACGCAGGATTCTAGGATCGGCAAGATAAGGATACGTGTATCCACTCTTGAGTCGGGCAGGACTTACTCCTACTCTTATCCTCTTTTAGCGTTACAGCCTAATGGTCTCCAAAAGATGGGAGAGCTTCAGTTAGCAATTAGGTTCAGTTGTACCTCACTGTTCAATTTGCTCCAAAGATATAGTCATCCTATTCTTCCTAGAATGCATTACACTCACCCTTTATCTCTTCACCAGCAAGTGAACTTGAGGCACCAAGCTACTCAACTGCTGTCTTCGAGATTAGGGCGATCGGAGCCACCTGTAAGGAAGGAAGTTGTCGAATATCTGCTCGATTATGACTCAAACATTTGGTGCATGAGAAGAACATTAGCCAACTCCCAAAGGATCAAACTTGTGTTCTCAAGCCTTGAGAATGTGAATAGGTGGGTAGGTATTATTTGCAGTTGGAAGATGCCTTGGCTGACTGTGCTGGTTCACTTGTTTCTTATATGTCTAGTGTTCTTTCCACAACTCCTCCTTCCGAGCATTTGTATGAACCTTTTTGTATGCGGGGCCTGGAACTACCGAACAAGACCAAGAAACCCGCCACACATGGATCCAATTCTGTCTTGTGTCGGACAAGCTCCCCAACGAGACTTGGAAGAGGAATTTGACAGAATTCCGACAAATTGCAAAAATCAAGATACCTTAAAGTTTCGATACAACAGACTGAGGCTCGGTGCAGGGCACGTGCAGACAATGCTGGGGGACTTGGCAGCACAACTAGAGAGATTACAATCACTTCTCAACTGGAGGGATCCTAGAGCCACGGGCTTGTTTGTGAGCTTCTGCTTTGTTGCTGGGTTTGTTTTTTATGTTGTTCCTTTGAGAACCATATGTGTGGTGCTGGTGTTTTACATGTTAAGGCACCCGAAGTTCAGGAGCAAGCTCCCAAGTGCGCCTGCTAACTTCTTCCGTAGGCTACCAACAAAAGTAGATTCGCTGCTTTGATTCATGTAATCAACTCGAACGATGGTCTTTGTTGGTTAACATTCTTGAAAATATTAAAGGTTTGGTTTAAGTTATTGGTGAGAAACAGAATTGATTTCGTAAATTTCCTCTAGTTGCAATTATTAACGAAGCTCTGCTTGTGTTCATACCCCTCGTAGTAATTCATTCACAGATTCAGACAAAATTGAAATAAGAGAGTTTACAGAGACATAAATTTGTTCAGATAAAACACCTTCACTAAATGTCTGCAATCATCAGTATGACTGTAAGAGAATTTTCGGAAATACAAGAGTGTACCCTACTAAACTTCCTATTCACAGAGCTTTCCGAATAACACGACATAAAAACAGTTTAAATAACAATATCAAGTTATACACACAAGGAAATGTGTCAGTGCGTCACACTGAAGTACACAAACCAACTTAGATGACAAAACGTCATCTAACAAAAAAGAAATCAAATTAGAAGCAAATTAGACTTTAACTAGGAATACGAAGGGTCCTATAGCTTGCTATATTCAAAAGTTCCATCCGCGTTCCTTGTCCTTCTGGCTCTGCTTGCGAGCCTCCCTTATAGGAACCCTTCTGCCATTGCCAAGGAAGACCCTTTGGCCCCCCAATTTTCCTCGGCTACCAATGGAGATTCTAAGTTTCTCCACTCCTACGTTCACGCCTCCTTTCCTAAGCTGCTGTTGCAATGGGGATTTGATTCGTTTCTGAAGGCTTCGCCTCATCGCACTGTTCATCCTTTTATGACCTTTAGGGCTGCATACAGTTGACTCAGGCAAATCAGCTTCCGCCACCTCCTGCCATTCCTTCATTTCGGACAAGGGTTGTGGTAATGGCAAAGTAGAGGGGAGAGGAAGGGTCATTGGTGTACTTGGTAATGGAATCAAAGAGTTCCTCCTTGGGTTTAGTGTAGCAGCCCTTTGCTGAGCAATTGGGCAAAGAGAAGCCCGGCCTATCTTCTTAGGCTGCAAGGGCATCTCACCTAAATCAGGATTATTTTCTTTCTCCAGGGAATCAATGTGCCTGACAAAGGCGTCTGATGTATGAAAGGATGATGGGGTTTGGTTGATATCATGGTCAAATGGAAGACGGGAAAGAATTGGGGTGTAAGCTGTAAGGTCATTGTTACTTTTCACATTTCCTAAAGTTTTAGCAACCAAAGGTGGTCTCATGGGTGCACTATTCTGCTCTTCAAACTGTTGCCTGATATGTTGTTGCTGTTGCTCAGCTATCTTAGTGTCAACATGCTGTCGTGCCAACTTTCTCTCCACCAAGAGCTGTGTCTCCAGTTCTTTCACCTAAAACATGAGTACAGTTAAGCCCCTCTCTTTCTCCCTTATATATATACTGCATGTACGAGAATTGAAACACACCTTTTCTTGCATGTTCTTGTTCTTCTGGTCCTTGTCTTTAACCTTCATCTCCAGACTGTGTATTGTTTCCTCCAGTTTCTTAATCTGCACATCCTTCAACTTCGCCTCTTGCCTGGTCTTTTCAACCTGTACGTGACAAAATCAGAGAATAGTCGCTGTCAGCGTTGTGCAAACCTGGTTTAGCTAACAATGTACTAAGAGAGTAAAGTTTTACCAGTTGCTTGTATCTGAGAAATTCAGTGTTGTCTAATTGCTTCTTTGCTGGGCCTAACTCTACTCCTTTCACTCTGTTAGCGAAATTAAGTGAGCAAAGAGTTTCACTCAAGTCATTCTCGTTGGGACTGATTTGTACAAACATAAGAGCTTTGGAATCTCCTCCTACAAAAAAAGTGGAATAAGCATCTTAGCAAGACTCGTCGAAATCACTCAGCTCAACAATTATCAGAGCCAAAAATACCTAGAGAATCTTGGAGTAGATGAGTAAGCTTAGAATTCCTGCAGAAAGAAATTTAGGAAACAATAGAAAATGAATGAGACACGCCATACATATTACATAGATATAAAACCCTTTGAAATTATTCTTACTAGTTCAAAACTTACCTAAAGGGAACATGTTGACTTTTGTTTGCCAACGCAGATATGACATCACCTAGAGCAGCAAGAGATCTGTTTATATTTTGCGCTTCCTTTAATCGTTCACCTTGGGCTTCTGTCCTAGCTATCCGCTCACTACCTGCTAGATCGACCAACCACAACTTGCTTTTTATGCACTCCCCATTCAGCAAATTCTCACCCTTCACCATTACACAGTGCATGCTGCAGTGGAAAACAAAATAGCATATAGGTCAAGATTGTAAAGAAACCAGTGGGAATGAATTTGGTATCAGAGAAGACTGAGGAGCAAACCAGTGAGACCGGCTGCTATACTCGTTTGCATTCGTGGAGCCAACTGCCCTTGCGTTGCTTCCAGTTTTTAAAACATCCCAAACCTCGCTCATGTTGCTTACATGTGCTTCAATCAATCCGGGAACATGGTGTACTCCTTCACTGATCTGTCGTATCTCAAGCCTATGCAAATGTACATATCACTATATCAGTAATTCAGAAGTGCAGGAACCAGCAAATGCATTGATGCTTACTCAACGCAACGTATTACAGCAGAATGTAAGTACTATGCTTTCACGAATCCTTATCATTAAACCTAATTAATAACTTCAAACAATAACATTGTTACTTACTAGCCTACTTAAAGGGATCTCTCAAAAGTAGAAGGGTACCAACATCTGAACCAGGTTACCTAACATCAATTCAGTAACTAAAGAAACATGAGTAAATAACTCTCACGAGTTCAGTCAGCATACCTCTTTGAAGGTAAAGCTGGCTGAGTACCAGAAGCTAACAAATCTCTTATTTGCTCATTATACACCTCCAACACGCTAACACAAATTTCATATCGAAATAGTTCCCGTCTTTCATTAATAAGGCAGAATAGCTCTTCTAAAGTCCTATAATTGACACCACGGTCCTCTTCCGTGCCTTCCATGGTAAAAGTCTTTCCAGTTCCAGTCTGCCCATACGCAAATATGCAGACATTGTATCCATCTAGCACAGAAGTTGCAAATGGTGCTGTGTCCTCAAATACACTGGCTGGTTGAAGAGAATAATATGAGTCAGTTCTTGATCGAGATTAGCTTTAATAATTAAAGCCTATGTAGGGATAAGTGGCAAGTGGCACTTTGAAGCCCATATTACCTTGATCTGCTTGAGGACCAAAAACAGCATCGAACTTAAATGTCTTTCTCGGGCAGCCATTTGATCGGATGGCAAGTTCTCCATTTCTAGCAGACTCAAAATCAACAGACACCCTTGCTCCCATAATAATCTCCTCTGTATGAAGAGGCCTACAGCGGCAAAAGACGCGTATATTACCTGTAATTCAGCAACAGATCATTACAGTGTGAATATTCCGATGGAGGCTCCAGAAATTTCATGAGTACAAATGAATTCTTAATACCTTTTAATTCCAAAACTTTGTTATAAAGTTCTTTCCGGTGCTTCTCCCCATTAGTGATTTTCATCTTCAGCTCATCATGATAGGCTACTTGTTGAGTGACTATAAAAACAAAAGCGAAAACATTAGAACTAACAAACTGAGAAACATATATAGATACAGATACTATACTTATTTGATGCGATGTAGCTCGTATTACTTGTGGCTTGAACGGTAGAGCGCATTTCTTCCATGTCTTGAAGGCAACTTTTGTACTTCAATGCCTCGTCTGATAAGCTAATTTGCTCCATTTTCAAAATCTGAGATTGATTGGTTCAAAGTCCACTTAAGATTTTACAATAAGACATTAACAATTAGGTCCTCTAGAACCAAGTAGCAAATAGCAATACCTCCAATCGTCTTTTTAAGTCGCTCAAGGCGGAGAACCATTTACTCTTTTCTTTCACTTGTCCCTCAACAGCGAATGCTACAAATTTCGATATGTTTATTAGTACTCATCAATTGATAAAAATACACACACGTCTCTCCAATTTGGATAGAGGTGAAAATCCGCATTACCTAAAGAACCAACATGCATTGACTTGCGCATGAGCTCGTTTTGAAGTTCACGCAAGGACTTCCAAGCTTGTTGGCACTCATTACTTGTGGTTTGTTTCTCTTTCTTCAACTCCTCTATGGCCTTTCTCGCTTCTTCTAGTTCAAGCTTTTGAATTTCATAATCTTTTTTCAACTTTCCAATATCTCCTATCTCCTGAGACCCATCACTACCCGTATCGTGTACATTTAAGTTATTTACAGGACTATGCTCACTCAAAGCATTCTCTTCAGATGTCGGCTTTGATGTGAGCTCAAAGGAAGCATCTTTTATCAGCACACCTTCTTTAGATGAGTTCCAAAATGACGAGAACTTTGACGAGTCATGGTTATCCATAGAGGCTTCGGTTCTGACTCCGTCAATGCCTTCCTCTAGCGATAGCACAATGGAGGCTGCCCTATCATTTTGAGTTTCATTCTCATAGCAGATAGGAGAATCTACGAAACTCTGCCTTGGCATATCCGGAGAACGAGAACACATAACCAGATCAGGTGAGCTGGAGGAGTAGTCCAACGTCGATTGGCCTGCAATTAGCACTTTCGTTATTAACATTCCAAATCCAAACCACAGCAACCGAAAAAGAATGCATTATTCATCCAGTTACGTAATCTACCTTGGCTTGCATCTCTCTTGAAAAGATCACAGAATCTCTGCGGACTAATGATATCCACACTTCGATGCACTCCAGTAACAACTAGCATCGAATTTAGAGAGCCAAATCTCAGTACCGCAAATCATCAAACAGAACACCGTAACAACCTAGTGAAAATCTAAAACCCTAAATACATACGAAGTACTATCAAACTATTAACCCCTCGGTGAAGTCACACTCATCACATTCGATCAAAATTTCAAAACTTTGACCGTGAATATGTCAAAAAGTATAATATGATCCACAAATAACACTTTTTTTTAATCAAAACGGTAACAACGGAGAGCATACACTTAAGTATCCACTGATATCGTAATCTGAATGACTCGAAAATTGAAATCACATAGTCCGCCTAAATCGACATTTGTTATAAAGTTCCAATTCTCGAGCACAATACGCGTAATCATCAAACAAATAATACTCATTGGTAAGTTTTACACGGTCTATAATTCCATAGAACATGTTAATTGTTGTATTATTGCCGGTCATCATCGTCACTCGTTTAGGATTTTTATTCAAATTTGAGAATGAAATGCTCGTTCCCAAACAAGATATAAGGATATTGTGAGACGGTTTCATACAAGAATTAGTATATAAAATTACCTTTGTTGTTAGGGTTGGCGGTGTGTAGAGTGGGATAAGTTGAATTAACAGCAGCAAAATCTGCAACAAGTGAGAGAACAGTAATTGAATTACCGCACAATAAAAAAATTACACGGTAAAATGAGGGGGGGTTAAAATAACAAGAAGAAGAAGAAGAATTACCGTGGGAAGAGGAATGAAATTGGCGAGAAACGACGTCGGTTAACAGAAGTGGATCATGCCATAAAGTGTCATCTTCTCCCATTTTTTTTTTTTGGAGTGATTTTAATTAATTTTTGTAACGTTCAAACTTCCGACGATCGATCGATCAATCAATCAATCAATGAAAATGAAAATGAAGAAGAATAGCGAGGAAGAGTATATGATGAGGGTAAAAAATTAGGTTAAAAAAAGGTGGTGAATATTGATCATTACTTTACTACTGGGGGAGTGGTAAGTGTTTATTGTGGGGGGGAGTTTCCGTTGGATTACGTTTCAAATTTGAATTTTGTGTGCCGGGGATGAAGACTTGCTTTATTCAAATATATCCGGTCTTATGAGTTATGACTGGTTATAGGGCTTGGGCTGGTACGGTCGGATATTCGATTTTTATTTATCGATTTGATTGTTTAGTTATAAATAAATTAAATTGAAATAGAATTAGGTTTTAAGTTTTATGTATTTAAATGTGGTTTGAATGTTTGATGGTTGATATTTGAATGTTTACAATAGTTAATTAGAAAAGATATTTTTTACTCCTTCGTATTCTTCGGAAATGTCTCATTTACTTTTGGAGCAACTATTAAGGAAAATAAATAAGGGCGGTGAGTGGGTAGGTCAGTGGGTGGTCCAACATTTCAATTTGTCACACAAATGAGAGGCTTAAAAGGGAAATAAGTCAAAAAAAACTAGGTACAACTAAGATCTAGAGAGAGAAACTTTAAAAAAAAAAAATAAATAAATAAAAAATCAATCTTTCACAGTGTGGCTCGCCGACGACAACACTCTTACCTCTTCCCCTTCGTCGTCGGCGAGTCCCACTTACATCTAAAACTTGCTCAATCATCAATAAATCAACCTCCACTAATTCTCAAATCAATTTTGGGGTTCTTCTTACTGTTTTTTCTTTATTGCATGCAAGCGGTTTGCCGGGAAGCCAACATCATCAGAAGTCAGGTGTGGCATATTGATTGTCAATCGGAAACTTTCTCGGGGTTGGTTTTTTGCTCTCATTACAATTGGTACTTTTTGCAAGCTTTTTCCCTTTTTAATTGGGTTTTGATTTATGTGGATGGTCTATTTTGACAATAATTCTATTGCTCAAATCTCTATTTAGTCTTGCGTTGTAGAACTCTTTTATTATGGATTATGAGAGGTTATTAGTAGTTCTAATTGATTTGTGTATCAACAATGTTGATAACGAGGAAGATGAAGAGTTGGATAAATGGGTTGTTGATATCGGTACACATCCTATCTTGAGAATCAATAATATGAAAGATGGAGGTAATAGTTTATTCAAAGAAGGTCATTTTATGGATGCGGCATCCCTTTATGAGCAAGCTATCAAAGTTTTATGCTTTGTTGGACCCGTAAGCAAAAAGGATGAGCGTTCTTGTTGGAATCTAGCGATCTCTTTAAGTCTTAACCTGGCTGCTTGCGCTTTAAAACTAAATTTGTACAATGAAGCTAGAGCAAGTTGTACTTTGGTTTTAAATTTTGAGCCGGTTAATATAAAAGCATTGTATCGAAGGGCAATGGCATTGGTGAAGTTAAATTTACTCGAGGATGCACATAATGATCTTCAAGCTGGTTTACTCTATGATTCGCATAATAAGGATATTATAAGGGAATTGGGAATATTGGAGAATAAATTGTGTATTAAATCGAATGGAAAAAGAAGATCAAGTGATTGGGAAAGTGGTGAAGAAGAAAAGATAGGGAAGAAAGTTATCATTGAAGCTGCTACTAAGTGTGTAGAGAGTGATACCGATACACACGAAAGTGTGTTGTGTACCAAATTGGAAATTGAGGAAGCAAAAACTATTGTTGAGACAACAATGGACTCTACGATGGTTATGAGTAAAGAAACGGGTGCCGAAAATATGAGAAATGATGACGACAATGTATGTTCTGACAAACAAAAGAAGCATATATATAATTTCTCTAATAAGAAAAGAGGATCATCATGTTTGAGAATTCCAGAAGCTATCTATCAAACAGTTCTAGGTGGTAAGGAGGTTAGCTTCTACAACTCGGCCTCCTACTCTCTCATGAGAGTTCGTGTCTTCCATCCAACAAGTAAGTTGTCAGAAGAGAAACATACGATTGACCCAGAAAAGATGAATGACCAACATGAGTTTACGAGCTTGGATAAACTAACTTCCAAAAAGGTTGAGAGGGAAGTGATTAAGGGAACCTCTCAATTTTTGGAGAATGGAGAAGAAAACCTTCATTGTGCATCAATAGTACGTAATAAACGTATTGAAGTTATAACTACAATGGAGTGTCAATTAGCGTCATCACAAGATTGTTCAGTGGTTAACACCATTGCTAGTACAGATTTAGGCTCACCTCCCTTCAAGGTAAATGAATTGAAGTCAATCTCAAGCAAAGTACGAAGGAAATTTACTGTACGATCATCATCTTCAAACAAAAACAAGCAGTCTTTGCCAACAACTCACGAAGTTCTTCATCAACGGACCTGTGCAAGAACTAGTCAAAGAATTTTGCGGTTCAGACTCGAAAGGCATTATTATGTAAGTTGTCAAACTAAAAACACACTTTCTTCCACCCGTTTTTCGAGTATTCGAAAAACAAACTTTAAATTTCCACGTCTTTGTGGCGTGAGTTTGGGTTGCTCGAATGAGAGCAATACAAAACGGAAGATTGGGCATGTTTTGGGTTTGATAAGCTCGCATTCATGCTTTTCAAAAAAGCATTGCCAAGGTTTGGATCATAGTAGGTACTCTAATATTATGTTTGTTAATTCTAGTTTAATGTTAAACAATGTCGTATGTATGTATGACTCGGAGAGTCGTGCACCTACTTTGTAGTCACATATGATTTTTATCGTTGCCAAAAAAAAAAAAAATCGCCAAATTTAGCGACCAATTAGTGATTTCGTCGCTAATTTTGCGCCCAAGGTCAGTATGCAAAGCTCAAAATGCTCTGTTTTGGAGACTGATGTCTATCGATCAGCGATCGCCATTTTGAAAATTGTGCAGCCAGAAAAATTTTATTCAATGCTAACCAATAATATTACAATCAAATCACACAATACAAACAGCAGCAACATCAACCACACCAAAAGAGATATCAAGGACATATCATAAAAATTCTAAATCTAACACATAGTTTCCAAATTATGATAAGACCAGCCCACTAACTAAACAAAGCCCAAAAAACTGTTTTTTCTTTATTTATATCTTTATCTTAATATTTTTGTTGATAGTATAATTTATAGTACAAAAATATGACTTGTAAATTAACATATTGTTAATAACAAAAAAAATATAGCCATTTTGTCGAAATTTTTATTTTAAATATGTTGCCATTGGCGTTCGCAACTTTGATTTGAGAAATTGGTCACTAAATATCGAATTTAATCTTATATACTTGATTTTAATGTAAAAATTTAACTTAATACTCGATGTTTTATGTTGATATCATGATATAAGCTTTATTGTTCCTTAATTTACGAATGAAAACCTTTTTTGTTTTAGTTCGAAAACTTCAATTTGATTTTAATTTTTTTTTCGCCAGCAGTAAATAGGATCATAGTTACATGGTTAAGGCCCTCTTTGCCAGAGAATGGGCCTTACCTTTTTATGTCCTAGGAATAAAGTTAAGACTAAGACAGTAATAAAAAGATCAGAGATAGAGGATACCCTGGACAATATTAGAAATATAATGATGGGGCGTAACTGACTTGAAGACCTGCAAAACAAGGGAGAGGCAGTTAGATTGCACATGTAAATGAAGGACATTGATTCCTATAGCCCAGGCCATCGCCTCCCGTACACCAATAGCCTGCGCTTGTAGCGGACTTTCAACTAAGAACTTCAACTGATTACTTCCCTAAAATCATCCCATCTTCATATAGAGCTCATTCCGCTGCTGCCTTTCGGTCAGTATCCCAAGCAGCATCTACGCACTTCGAGTCTTAACAACCGGCAGTTCCTTCCATTTCCAATAAGGAAGGAGGTTTGCTTCTCTATGAAGTTAGGTGAAGAGAGAACTTGAAGTTTATCGGCACGAGGATCCATAGGAGACCTCCGATCGGCCTGGCAGGACAAGGCGAGAAGAGCATTTTCTGTGAAAGATTCAAAGAGTTTCATTGCCATGATATCATTGCTCTTATTCTTTTTAAAACTATGTCATTTCAAATTCAGGAGATCTAGATGGTCCACATCACAGCCAGAAAACTAATGAGTGGCTGGTTGCCTTTATGATCATTATGCTTAGAGCTTTTTGCAATGAATGAAATCCAATTGCAGAACCAAAGCCTAATATCATAGTTTTCCTGACCAGAAATTCGAATGGCCAGATCACTACCCGCCCAAATACGACAAGCAAATTCACAATCACGAAAGATATGGGCAGTCCTCTCAGTAGTAGTAGATCAACTACAAAGTCTGCAGGTAAAAGGACCTTCAAACCTCTTTTAAGGAAGTCTTCTCCAACAGGAAGAGAGCATGTAAGGATTTTCCACAGCAGTATCTTCCACATATTAGGAACCAGAAGATGCCCGAGAGTTTTCCTGAAGAAGTACTCACAAGAGGGTAAAATTCTTCGTCGATCCATCATCGATTTCTTATGCTCCAAGTGTTGATGAAGTGCTACTCCATACCCACTCTTAACATCATAGATTCCGGATAGGATTTCGTTCTAGAATAATAAGGAGTCGCAACTCCGAGTTGAGCTGAGCGGAATAGAAAGGATTCGATTGCACGAGTCCCTATCAAATGTATTAGTGAGCAAATAACTATTCTAAGTATGACCCTCCAATTGAATGTCAGAAACCTTCCAATGACATATTGATGAGAAGTCCACTCCTCTCCCTTCCGTCCCACACCAAGGAACATGGATGCCTCCGTCAACCCACTTGGTAAACCAAACAGGGATCTCAGAGTCCCAGCCCACCTTCCAAGCTAGAGACGAAGAGAGTAAACCAACTTCCTAGATAATACCCTTAGTCATCCATGTTTCCTTGAATATTGGATTCCTGGTGACCGTGGCGTGAGGAATCAGAGCATTTTTATATTTTCTCCCAATGGTCTGAACAATGAGGGTATCAGGCTGATGTACAATGCGCCAAGCGTGTTTTGCAGGAAGGGCTTGATTGAAGCACGAAATGTTCCGAATTCCTAGGCCACCTTCGCTTTTCAGAAGGCTAAAGAAGTTTGTACTACACCAGTGGATGCACCTAGAGTTTTTAGTTCTCCTCTCACCCACCAAAAATGTGACAACAAAGAATTAATTTTGTTTGCCACACTTACCGATATTTTAAATACCGATAGAGAGTAAGTGGAAAGGAAAGAGAGAACTGAATTGATCAAAGTGAGTCCCCCAGCAGGTGAAAGAAAGATATCATTCCAAGGGGACAGTCTCAATCTAACCTGTTCAACGAGGTAGTTAAACGTCTTCTTCTTACTAGCGTTAATGACCGTGGGTGTGCCCTTATAACTCCCTAGGTTGGCCTTTGGATTTACTCTGAAGCTCTCCAACCTAGCTTTGACAGTAGCCAGGTTTGTCTAGGACTGAAGATGATAGCCGATTTGATATCACTACAACAATTTACCACTTGGGCCACGAATTGGGGAATTTGTAAATCGTGACATTATTTTAGTTAGCCACAGGAAAAAACATTTGTTATCGCCACGGGAAAAATTTATGCCACGGGAGAATTGATGTCGTGGCAATTGATTACTTACGCCA
Source organism: Gypsophila paniculata (assembly GCA_032274805.1). Lineage (NCBI taxonomy): Eukaryota > Viridiplantae > Streptophyta > Magnoliopsida > Caryophyllales > Caryophyllaceae > Gypsophila > Gypsophila paniculata. The sequence continues at coordinate 150 of JAUEKU010217973.1, read as the reverse complement.
CGAAAAATAGTTATCTCATGGTACAAACATAGATTAGCCACGAATTAGGCTATCACGTGGCAAAAACATGTACTTAGCCACTGATTAGTTTACTTTCGTGGCTAAAAGGTAATATTGTAGAATTAATCAAATAAAAGCGAATGTGTCACA
>JAUEKU010217865.1:0-16313 GCA_032274805.1 Gypsophila paniculata | reverse complement strand
GAAAAGGAAATGGGGTGAAAAAAAATAAACTTCCCAAAAAGGAAAGTGGGAAGAAAATAGGTGAAAGGAGGGAGTATTTTTAATGTTTCCAATTTTTGTGATTTTGCTTTTGATTTATTGGTTTTGGATTTGATTCTTATCCTATGTGCTCCAACAAACTCAATTAATCAATTATTACCTATTGTTTTAACTATTTTAGTTGTATTGGGTTTATTGATCTCGAGTTCAATTCAATAATTTAAATGGGTTTGATTAGTGGGTTTTGTCCTATCTTTATGCATTTTTCTTCAATCTCAAGTTGGATGTTTATTGGGGATGTTTTGGTTGCAAGAACTTTATTCTATGTGGTCGCTTTGTGTAATGCTGTTTTGATTGGGTAATTGATATTGAGTTGAATTCTTCTTAAATTGTTGGATACTATGGTTATCATTCCATACGCTTGCTTACTTGATTCTTCTGTGAATACTGGTTAACCTAACATCATCACATCATTCCTTACTTTGAATTCCAACGAAGTCCCTTTCGCTACCACATAATAAGTCTAAAGTATATGCTTTCTGGGAAATAGATGTGATCATCTGATCTTTTTTTTTTCTTTACATGAGCTTGTTTCGTGCCGTCAGCATTGCTCATATGCTCTACTTTTCTGGACCCTGCAGATTGAAGTCATTGCTAGCCTTCTGAGTGGTAGACTTGTGTGTGAGAGAATAGGTCCTCCAATGCTAAATGCAGTACAAAGTCAGGTAGCATCTGTTTCCCGTCTTTGCTACTTCGCTTTTTGTTGTCTTATGAAATATTTTCACTTTCGCTTGTTTCTGTGTAAGTGAACCTCTTAGCTAAGGCTGTGTGCTGGAGTGCTGGTTATAATTAGTTTTGTTGTGCCAGTACTGATTTAGTTTAGGTTATGATTATTTTGTTCTTGTTATTGTTGTAGTTCTTATTGTTCTTATTGTTTTGATTTGATGATTTGATCAGCTCGCTTTAGTCTAAGTTTTGATCATTTTTTGGTGTTTTATGTTTTTGATTTTCCGTGAAATCTCAAGGGCTATTTTCTATTTTGGGTTTTCGATTTTGGATAATTTTTGGTTATAGCTTCTGAGTTTGGGCTTTTTGTATTGGTTTCTAAGGTTTTAGTGGGATCTTGATGCGTTTTATGATCTATGTTCCTTCTTTTGGGTATTTTTTGGGTTGTATGTTTTTATTTTTTGGTTGTGTGTGTTTATCGAGATTGACGATGATATTTTCGACAAAATTGATCATAATTAGAATTGTGTTAGGATCTACGGAGGTGCTGCCGACTGTCGAGGTTTTTAGTGATTTTAATAATAGCAGAGTAGTTTCCGAAGTTGAGGATGTTAGTAGCGTTGTTTGTTATAATGTCATTGATAATGGTACTTGTCCTGTTGATTATTGTGCTGACGTACGTGAAATAAAGACTGATTTGGGGAATGATGTGAGTTTGGAGTTAGATTGTGAGGTGAGAGTGATTTTGGTTAGGTGAATGAAGAGAGGAAGGTTGGCTTGATGATTTGTTGACTTCTTGTTATTATTCTTATTGAAAATTGTTCTAAATTGTTTTGATTTGATGATTTGTTGACTTGTTGTTTCTAGGGTATTTTGCTTATTACTATAAGGAGAATCCTCCGGTATTTTCCTTCTAATTTTATAGATTTAAGGTCACTCCAAAATCATAAATTAAGCTCCAGAGCTTGAAGAATTTGATCAGCAAAATCACGGTGCCATGCCCCATCACAGTGGCAAAGACTATTCTCACGGTAAGAGCAAGCAGAACGAGATCTCAATTATCAGAAACCCCCTTCCAATTCATCCTCACGGCCCGTCGCTAATTACGTTCAGCCTCCGCCTAGCCCTAACTATAACCCTAAACCTAGGCAGCGGCATACAAAGTCGATTGACGAGACCATGATTCGGAAGTTGAGCTGCTCAGCATTTCGTCTGGGGATGAGGAGTCCTCTGAGGCGTCAACTTATGGCAATGGCGGTGGTGGTGGGAAGGGGAGGAGAGCTCGGGCGGTGTCGAAGGACGATGCGGATGGTGGTTAGGATGGTGGTGAGCCTGCCTGCTGGAAACATTTAATGAGGCCAAGGTTTTGTTTCCTTAGTTGTCGTAATTTGATGAATTTTTGTTTTGTTTTCGTGGTTGTTGTGATGATGTAGAGTAATAGTTTGGGATGATCATGCTGTTTTATGATAATGTGGCTCAGGTTTGGTTTCGACAATTATCGTTTTTCGTGTTGTGGTTTGATGAATTCTAATTTTTTAAGGTTAATGTTGCTGTTGTTGCAGTTGTTGTAGTGTAGAGTGATAGTTTGTGATGATCGTGTTGTTTCGAGGTGGTCATGAAGTTAATTACATTGTTAGGGTTATGAGTTTAATTAATGATGATTGGAATGGATATGTATAAGTGGCTTTGTGATGCACAATTAACACTAAGAATAGTTAGGTTAGGAAGGAGAGCCCGTGGATGAGAAACGTAGGGAGGGAAAGGCGATAGATTGAAAAAAGACAATGAAAGGAAAGACGAAAACTTTAGTTTACCGTTTAATATATTACACAAAGTAATAAATATGAATAATACACTGACACATACAACATATAAAAACACGTAGATTGGGTGAAATTTCATTATTTGGGTGAAAAACACGTATAAAAACACATACAACATATAAAAACACATAGTGCCACATTCATTATTTGGGTGAAATTTCATCATAATGGTCCATATATAAATATATACATAAAACAACACAAGCGACGAACAAAAACTTACGCCAACATTAATTTCACCGCATTGGGGGACCGTAACGCGCGCTAACTATAGAACCAAAATAGAGGTTACATAACGATAATTGAAATTAGGTAAACCGCATTGGAGGGCCGCGTGCGTAGCGCGCGGTCCAACAACTAGTTAGTTATAAAAGTAACATAACTATTAGGATTAGAAAATGAGAGTTTCTATATAATGCTAACTAGAGAACGGTCCATCGAAATAAAGGCCTAAAGAGAGCACAGAACGAAACAAGTTCTACTAATATGGAAGACTAAGTTTGGCCCAAGTGACCACAAATAGATATGGACCAAAAGATATGCCTGCAAATAGACAGAAAAGGGCCCAAGACTGATGAAGACCATTGTTGAAGAGGTTAAAAGGCCAAGTTGAGCAAATTAAGTCATAACTACGTTACGGTATTAGTTTAGAGCCGGACAACATTTTTGTTTTAATTTACTTTTACTTTTTCATATTACTACTTTCGAATAACATATACTTCCTCCCATCAATTCAAAAGATAACACTTATTATTTCGAGCCAATCTATTCCAATTTACCTATTTCATTTTTGTCTTGTTTTTTTTTTACCAACCTACCTTATAACTTCTAATTATTTACACCAAAATGTCATTTACTTTATTACAACTTTTAGTTAATTGAGTTTACTTTTTGTTAATAAAGTGAGTTATTTTACTAATTGAGTTTACTTTTTGTTAATAAAGTGAGTTATTTTACTAATTGAGTATACATTTTGTTACTCCGTATTTGAGTTTACTTTTTGTTGATTGAGTTTACTTTTTGTCAATTGAGTTTACATTTTGTTACTCCGTATTTGAGTTTACTTTTTGTTGATTGAGTTTACTTTTTGTCAATTGAGTTTACTTTTTGTTAATAAAGTGAGTTCTCAAGATTATATAGATGCGTTAAGCGGAATTTCAGAAAACAATTTTCTAACATCTATCACAAGACAAGCATAATAACAATATGAATTAAAATACTAGTATAAGAATTATGACCTCTTGTAGCGTGAATTCCTCAAGTAGCTTGTTTGGAGAGAATACAGGGCCTCAACCGTTGCCCCTCTATTTAGTCCACAAGCACAACCGAAAACCCACGTCTGCTAGGATGGAAGAGGAATATCAATATCACTCTCTTACTTTTAGGGGTGCTTAAGGCATGTGGTATGGAAGGAGAAATTATGTTATGAAAAACTTATTGTATTTTTCCTTCACCTAGAATCTCATATATATAGTATCACATATACCATAATAGCTTCTAGGTTGAATAAAGAAAATGGAATAATTTCTATCTTTTATCTCCAAACCAATGCCCTAGTTCTTATAGAATTGTTATTCTTTCCGATTGTGCTTATATGTGTGACCTTATAGGATTATATTAATTATTTTGGTCATTAATTCAATCTCATTGTAATTAATTACCATAATTATTCTCTAGCAAGTAATTATGATTTACCAAGCTAATATAATATATCTCCATAATATCTCCTATATTATATTTAGTAATTGTTGGATTTGTCTTAGGACACAATTCCTTCACCACCATCACCTATAGCCCGAACCTCAACAAACCCTAACCCATCGTCAACCACTCTTGTCTAACCCATACACGACCCTCATACCCACTTGCGACCATTTTCCGCCACTCCCCTAATCGCGACGACAACCACCTCCCCACCATGAATACACTAAAGAATCCTTAATCATAATTTTATATATCAAATACAAAGTTAATTATAATATAATGTTTAATGTATAAATTGAGATTCATAATTAAAGAATTTTAATATTTTGATATTAATTTGATTAGTTTTGTTAATCTCTACATCAATAATTTAGTTAGTTATGTTTTATTTTTAATTTGGTGCGTGAAGAATTAGTTTCGTAATGAAAGAGAGAAAAAGAAGGAAGGTGAGAGAGGAAAATTAACCAAGAAAAATATGTTGTTGGGCAAAATTCGTATGTGTAAGAGTAATTATGTAACTATTTATGACTTTTGAGGGCGTCTAATTGTGAAAATATTTGTTTAATGATAGCTCGTTATAAGACTTTTCCAAAAAAAAAAGAAAAAAAAACATACTTTATGATGATAATTCTCTCGATGTCTTCGAGGTTTGCGACTTTGAACATAATACCCTTCTTTTTTGACAGAAAAACTTTGACTGACTAAAACTTGTGTCAGCAAGTTCAAAACTTAGTAAATGTTTTTCCAAAACTGTGTATTTCGTAAAGATGATTAATTTGAACATTAATTTAGCTAGTTTCTAATCTCGTGACCCAGAGATATGATCATCACGTCAAAGTTTGTTTGGTAAAATTAAAAAAAATGATTTATCAAACCTCGTGGCTATGAGTTCAAAATACGACGATTTATTTTTTTCAAAATCTTCGATTTGAAAAGAAGAGTTATCGTGTTCTGAACTCGTAGCTAATAGTTTGGTCAATCAAAGATATTTAATTGGAAAATAAGAATAATGTGTGCAAAGGTGTAAATTTTAGGGTTATTTCACACGAATAATCTAGCTTTAATTATTCTCAAAATAAACCCAACTATTCAATGTCCTTCTCAAAATAAATTATAGCCATTTTTTACACGTCGTTTTTGAAGTGATTTTTTTAGTATCTAATGTGGTAAGAATTTTACAACTTTTTCACTAGTTTAAACGATCTTTTGGGAAGTTTTGAGCGATTTTAACATCCGTTAAAAAATGACAATATTTTATTTTAAGAAGACTATTCAATAGTTGGGTTTATTTTGAGAATAATTAAAGTTATGATTATTTTGAGAAGACCATGCATAGTTGGGATTATTTTTGTGAAATTTTCCTAAATTTTAAGGATATAGTGAAAATTCATCCTACTTTATTTACAAATATTATACTATCTACAAATAGAATCATGTTAGTACAAAGTTGCGGCTCATTTACAAACAGCTGCATATGTTAGTTAACTTCAATCATGGTAAATTGTATGGTGGTTTAGACAAGTATTCCCTCCATCCCGATTATTTATTACTTTCGTCCAACCCAATTTGTTTGTCCCACTTTTCCATTTGATACAATCCACAATGTTTATCTCATTTATAATCTTCCTTTATATGGCAAAAAAACCTCACCTATTTTGCTTACTTTTACATTATTTTAATCACTTACCCCATTTGTATGTACAATTTTCTACTTAATAATCACATTTTGTGGGTCTTTATCATTGTTTAATATTGTTCATTAATTATTGTGTCAAAAGGAAATAGGACAAACATGTTGGTTCGGAGGGAGTATCTATTTTGAGTTTTGGATGTATTAGTGAATTGTTATTTATTTTTAGTTTTGAAAAGTTTTTATATGTAAAATATGTTGTGCAAGTAGATAATATAATCATGTTTTATTGCTTCATTAGATATGCACTTAAATTTCTTTGATTTTTGTTCCGAAACGAAAAGATGAAAAATGTCCGCAATAGGAGTCTATAAATATAATCTCAATAAACAACTAGTTGATCTCGACTACTCTCTTTATTCAAATCCAAGTGCCCCAGTTTTTTTTCGCACTTGACCAAAACACATATACAACGTTAATATCTATAATTACATATTAAAAATAATTATAAAAATTTGGTATACTTGTTTTACTCATAAAGACAAATAAAAAACATAATGCATAACCACGAAAGTAGTAAACAAACCCCATTACTTTGCCTATATACGTGATATTCACCCCCACAAGTTTAGAAGGGTGAGAGTAAACCCCTTAACATAACCTTATAGTGAAATCTAACCCAAGTTTTATTTTCTCCCAAAATCTTGCGATAAATTGAAAATATCATATTTTCATTTTTTTATTCACCAAAAAACAATAAAAAAAAATACAACTTTCGGAAATTGCATCGTTTTCTTCTTCAATCAAAAGTCATTCGAAAATTTGTAGATATTAAATTTTCTAATCCTTCAAGTTATTATCTATTATGTTTATGCTACTCCCATGCTTTTTCATGTTTGCTCTACTTCTTGATTTATCCATCAATTGCATCTTTAGTAGTGACATTATATTAATACCAATTGATTTAGAAGTTGGGCGTGTCTTATTGTCGGTACAAATCAATAAGTAATTTTTTTCTTTTTTGAAAATCTTATCTTAAAAGTAAATCTCGTGAAAGATCGTCGTTTACTGAATATGGAAGCCTAACAATAAAAAAATATAATCGGTAGTCAGAGAAAAAAAAATGGTCTTTATCATTGTAAAAGATCGTCTTTCTAAATGAACGTAATACTTATTCGATATAATTTATCTTTATTCGTCACAAATAAATGATTTTGTTAATTTAAACAGATTGCTACAATTATTCAACAAGTATAATCAAAGTATGATATTTTCAATTTATCGCGAGATTTTGGGAGAAAATAAAAATGGTGTTAGATTTCACTATAAGGTTAACTTAAGGGGCTTAATCTCACCCTTTTAAACTTATGGGGGTTGACCTCACGTATAAGCGAAGTAGTAGGGTTTGTTTACCACTTTCGCTTTTGATACTGTGGTTATGGATAGTTGAACTTGATGAGGTGCCGTGTTAAACTTCTCAGTTCTGTTTCTCGACAACATCGTACTTTCAGGCCTAACCGCCTAAATAAAGTCAATTATCCAACAGAATACTCGATACGTTTTTAAAATGTTCTTTCAGTGTGACAGCAACTCAGATCCAGGATGATGCTCTGAAGACGGGTGAGCTCGATTACATTACCGGAGGTACACATTAACAATCGACCCCGTTTCGCTTAAATCACCTATAGACCTTTACATGTAGTAACCCTGTAAACATTATGTGTGCAGCTGCACTTGTACGGTACATAGTAGCCGGAAATTTCCTCGGTTTGCCTGCTGTGACTGTACCGGTGAGTATACAATTTCTTCTTATCTTCGTTACAATCGATTTCATCGAAATTATATTCATTCAAATTATTGAACTTTTGATGTAGATTGGATACGACAAAGATGGGTTACCTATTGGCCTACAGTTTATAGGAAGGCCATGGTCGGAAGCAACATTATTGCATATTTCTTTTGCGCTCCAGGTACAATCACGCTTTTTTTTTTTAATGATTAGATCGATTCATTGATTAATGTTGAATTAACATATACAGTCGATGTCTTAACTGTTAAGACAAACAAAGAGAGTCGGTTTTGGATTATAACTTTATAAGTGATCAAATTGTACTTGTATGCATAGAAAGAACAATTTACATCCCTTCCAAAACCAAAAGTTAATCAGATGATTGGGAATGAGATAGAGGAAGTAACTCATTGGTTGATAGTGTAATACAACAGTCTTACACAAGCTCAACCGCGTGCACGCTATGTTTAGGCGCTGTAAACAACCGCCGTGGCCATTCAAACAATGCATATTTTGGTTACGCTATCAAGGTGCTAACAGACAATACTTGAATGTTTCAGGCATTGTGTAAATCAGACTACAGGAAGCCAGCTGTGTACTACGATTTGCTGAACGCGCCATGAGTCGTCTTAACCGTCTCCATCAAGACAGTACATTATTAAGCTCATTGTTTCCGAAATCGGTTCTAGCTTACCGAGGATGTTACTCAATATTGCATTTGAAGGGCCTATTATTAAGAAGAAGCATTTTGTAGTTTTGGACCACCCACTTAAGTATTGCATTTGAAGGGCCTATTGCTTAATAATGGTCACGATAACTTGTATTCATGTGACGGTCGTATGTAAACTTGGACAGTGGATTACTAAGACTAGTAGACTACTATTATACGGACTATATTTGTGACGAGTTGTTATTTACACCGTGTTTTTATCCGATTAAATACTTATACAAAAATTTGAAAACACGATCCATCAATCATTGGTTCTTTCTCAAGCCTTTTTACTGTGAATATGGAGTATACTTTTTATCCGATTTTCACTCAATTAGATTTCTCGTATCATTTTTTTCTCCACAACTTTTATACGAGACGCATCGTAGCTTAGATGATGAATTTTCTAATATAAATTCTTATTATTTGCTAGAAAAACTGTGCTGTAAATACCTTTATAAGCTACAAAAATACATGGAAGTTGTACTTCCTTTTTTTTTATCCAATTGTATATATTTCTCAAAATTTCTTTCAAATATATATCAAGAAAAACGTATACGATTGGATGAAACGTAGGAATTACGTATTAGTTGTGTAAAATGGGCACATATTTCAACAAGGGGTGGTGGCGCAGTTGGCTAGCGCGTAGGTCTCATAGCTTCTAAGTAATCCTGAGGTCGAGAGTTCGAGCCTCTCTCACCCCATTATTATTTTTTTCTTTTTTGGTTTTTTTTTTAACAAAGCTCACAAAATAAACAATACATTAAGTAATAAAATGTAATTAAACTAAATTATAATATTACCTTAAAAAATTGAAGCTCTTTAAATTGTTATTAAAAAATGATTTAATGAATGTACACGCAAGTGAAAATACTACTACACGTACAAGATAAGTTTCGCTCATGTTCACCAGTCTTATGAATTCCGGGTTCTAACTGTATGACTTGGTCGCAAAACCGTCTTGCCTAATCCATTTGACACGGGTCTATCGTCTCAAATAAACAGTCTTTGTCTTCACCGTCGTCTTGGCCAAATCCTTATCTGCCTCCATGCTGAGGGGAAACTATTTCCGAGCATCAATTGCTGAGCAAGGTGGAAGTGTTGGACATCAGTTAAAGGAAGCTATGAGTGAATCCTTGTCGGGGATGTCGAGCAGCTTATAAGGGTTCGAAAAGAAGTCCTCTAGTGTTGTGAGGGATTTGAGTTGATTCCCAAGTGATGCAATCGTCATCTGGCAAGCTGCCAGTTTACTGGCCGCTACTGCTAGCTCCTTTTCCTGCAATGCATATGACAGTTGAAACGAGTGTAAATGTCAGCAGTCTCGTATAGTCGTATGAATGTACTCCGTATAATATTAATGAGACAGTCTCATGCAAGACTAATCGTCTCCAAACTGAAGAAATCTCGTTAAATTTAATCCATGCTAGCAACAAATTCTAGCTGAACCAACTTAGGCCAAAAATCTAAACAAACATAGAGGCATAGAGCAGTCTTCAGTCTTCACCCCCCGCCTTCCGACATCTAAGAAAAAAGTTGATAATATGACATAATTTTCCCAGTATGAAGCAGTAAATTAAGTGCAGACACTCGGTTTTCAAGGAAGAATCAAACTTCCCCTCATTTATTTTTTTGCAAGGTCCGCCATGGTTTACACATGACCCTCCCTACCTCGCCGTAGGCAGGAGCGTTTGAGTCACTAGGGTAGTGTTGTTGTCAATTAGATGAATGTACGCGCATATATTCAATATTAGCGGGTCATGAAGGCAAAAAATTCCGAGATCAAGTAAACTGACCTGTCGTTGATTCAACTCCTCCTTTGAAAGGGTGACAAACTGAAAGTCGGCCTTTAATTTCACTTTCGAAAGATCGTCCTCTAGCTTCTTACACTTGGATGCAAATTCCGAAGACAGTGTTTTCTCCTTTTCCATTTCATGCTCTAGTGAACACACTCGTGCAAACAAAGACTTGGCCTCTCCTTGTACAGCATCAAGCTGTGTCTCGGCTTCTTCTTTCTTCACCTTTACGATCTGAAGCTCTTGTTTAATCGTCTCATTCAACTCCTTAGCCTCGTTTAACTGGCTCCGCCACCTGTCAACTTCACACTTCGTTCTAGAACCCTCGGTCTCTAGTTCCCTACACTTCGCCTCAAACTCCTCGGATGAACGCCTCTCCTTCTCGGCCTCTTTTTCCAAGGAGCCTATTTTAGCAAGTAGTGATTTTACCTCCCCCTGTACAGCTTTTAGTTTCGATTCTGACGCCTCTTTCTTTCCATTTATGCCCCTAAGCTCTCTCTCAACAGCCTCCTTAGAAGCCGTCAATGAAGCTAACTCGTTCTTCACTTTGACTATTTCGCCTTTCAAATCCCGACTCTTTCCAGCCTCACCCTCCAAATAAGCGACTTTAGACGACAGAACTTTACTCTCGTTCTCGATAGCCTTACGTTGGGCTTCCGCCTCTTCTCGTCGTACATTAGCATCATCAAGCTCGAGCTCAATCGCCTGTCTCAATTCACCAGCCAAATCCAACTCATCTTGCAACATACACAGCTTGTTATTTGCATCCTTTAATTGTGCTTGTGATAGTTTTAGCTGGTTCTGACACTGATTAAACTGAGCTTGTAGCTGCCTGAAATTATTTTCCGAGAGGCGTAGCTGACCCTGACATTGACTTAAAGTCATTCCTAATTCAACCTTTTCTGCTTCAACCATTTCTATCCTCTCCTCAAGTTCAGTTGTTCTGCTTATCATGGCTTCAAGTTCCGATTTCACTGATGTCATGTCATTGCCATTATCATTACTTTTCTCGATTGAGGTTGCTAGCTTCTCCATCTCAAGGAAATCATCCATGAACCCGATATGGGTTTTCGAGGGAGTTTTATCGAGTTGAAACAAGTCAAGCTCCCGAGTGTTTGACCTGTTGTCGTTTGGTGAGTTGAGATCGTTATATGAAGTTCCTTTCCGGGACATGGCTTTCAACCTACGGCACTCTGCCTCAAGCTTAGCCACCCTCTTTATACTGTCTAGATGCTGTTTACTGGCGGATTCTGCTCGTTTTGTGCTCAAGTCCCTCTCAAAGGTCCTCACTTCTAACACTTCTGATTGTGTGCAAAGCTCAAGTTTCAACGACGCATTCTCCTTTTCCGAAGATGCCAGTTTGAGACCGAGATCAGCGAGCTGGCTTTGCAGCTCAGAAATTTCAAATTCTGTACTTTTCGATCCTTTACCTGTGGTGTTTTGTATCCTCTGATCTTGCTCTTCCCTCACTTGTCTCAGCTGCCTTAAGCACTCCTTGAGCGCTCCATCAAGATGGGCAACCTTATCCTCCAGTGTCGAGTTCTTATTCATCGCAGCATCAAGCTGTTGCTTCATAGCATTCATCTCATTTTCGGCCCTTTCCCATCCTATTTTCAGATAGATTAACAATCTGGTCATGCACGTGATACATGCTTTTAAACTTTGCAATTCAGTGAGGGTACAAGGTAGGGGGCAGTTTCGGATGACCAATAGCGAAGATTACGTCAAAAATTGCATCAAATCGATAAGAGTCATAAACCCTAAACTGGCAAATAATACGAAACATTTAATAGCACATATGGTTCGAGAAAGAAAAGAGCATAAAAATACCATTGACCGCTTCTTCTGCAACTTTGGCATGCTGCTTTACCAGTTCCTCCTTTTCATTAATGGTGGCGACGGCTGCAGACAGTTTCTCACTCAGAATTTTTACGCTGTCACTGGTATCGCTGTCATGTTTTGAGGTGACTTCCGGAGATTGTACATTCTGAATCGAATACACCTGGAGTGAAGTGGCAAATTTATCAAAGAAAGCGTAACAAACTGTTCGAAAATGGGACGACTCGACAACAGAAGCAAGTCTGCATTAAGATCAATAAGATAACAGCGACATGTAATGATAAAGCTAGCTGCATTAAGAGAATGATTCTCCCTTCATACATTCTCAGAAGTCCAACAAGTCGTCCCAAAATTAACCAGCAAATCGAAAGCTACAAACTATATAGATCCAGGAGATTGATGATTTCCCTGAGTTTCATACCACCCGGCGATACCAAAACTCACCAACAAGTTCAGAAACAATGCAAGAAACATCTTCAGTGTAATGCACTGAGTAACTAATAAAACGGAAACACCAATGTGATAGGGGCCTAATATGTTGAGCCATTGAGGCATTGTCATCGGTGTTATTTCTGGCACATCGGTCGACCACCATAGTCGAATGGGAACGATAAATTAACGATGCTAATTCGATACATAGTCACACACACATACTAGATAACATCAACATATGATTGAACACACAATGTGATTCAATTACAAACCTGTTGTTCATCTGAGAACCTCTCAGAAGGTGACGACATCGACCCTGATCCCGACCCCAAACTCTCCGTCTCACCGGAGCTTTTATCCGACGGCTTCCTCCTCCATAACCAACTCCGACGATCCATCAAATCACCTAACCTCAATTCACCACATTACCCTGCAAATGTACACACAATAACACTCATTTAAAAATGACTAAACATACAAAAACTCAGCATTTTTTTAAATCGATTTCAGTCATTTGTTTACCCTTCTGCTTTGGGGACTTAGTTTAAATTGACGGTTTTCTATGTACATAAATAAGATTCGATCTGTTTGTCATCCAAAATCATTTAGTCAAAACCAACCATCGATTTATACTTGTACACATAGAAAACAATTAAATTTAAACTATTTTTAGAATAGAAACGTAAACAAATGACTGGGACCGATAGAGTAGACTAATGTGGTAAAGGCTAGGGTTAACCCCACAACAAATACTAAATATTTTGACAAAAAAATTGGGAATTTTTAGAAAAGACAAAAACTTTAGCTTAAATTTAACTTGATTTTTAACTTCATATGAGTTTAAATTACTAAAGATTCAAACTACAGTAAACAAAATAGTAATTTTAATATATAATGCAATGTAAATACTAAATAAATTACTAATAATTAGTAAAATACAAGATAATTTGAAAAAAATAATAATTAAAACTTTATTAAAAATAACACAAAAATGGTAAATTGTATATGTAATGCAATGTTAATACCAAAAAATTAGTAATAAGCAATATAATTAGAAAAAAAAAAGGTTTAAACTTTACAACAAATAACACAAAAAAATTAATGATAATAACTAAAAGTTAACACACATTGATAAACAAAATAAACTAAACATAAATTAATCAAGTAATTAAGTGATCTAAGATTGATAATTACTTAAAAAAAGATGAATTTTGAGTAGAAAATTGTGATTAACTTACCAATGTAAATATGCAATTACTTCTTCTTCAAAGTGAAATGTATTTTATTATTTAAAAAGATTCAAACTTTATTTAAAAAAATTAGATAATTATGAACTAAAAGATCTAGATTTTGAACACCTATTAAAAAAAGATTGAAACTTTATTTAAATTAATAAAATACCAACAAATTTAAATTTAAAAAAGTTAATCAAATGAATAAAAAATTAATTAAAGATCTAGAGAATGAATGTCAAAACAAAAAAGGAAACAAAAGATTATTTCTAATAATATTAATAACAAAAATTGTTAATTAATTTAATTTAATTTATAAAATGGTTACTTAATTGAATAATGTAGAAAGATTGAAGAACATGTGAAGCTTAGTTGAGTTAAAAATAAAAATAAGAAATAAAAAAATTGGGTGTTTTTTTTTCAAAGATTTACAAAAACTTATTTGTGGGGATGTTCACATATATTTGGGGAGTAATTAAAGTGGATTTTTTGTTTTGGGTTTGTGTGGGTTCAAAATGTAATTATTCCCGCCTTTTCACATGTGATTTTAACCCTTGATGTTTACGTTTCTTGTGTTTCTATTTGGCTTACTAATTACGTCAGCACTGTTTATTTGTTTATCTTTTTATTTTAACATAAGCATCAAGAAAAACTTGCAAAATACATATATACAATTAATTGGTAATCCGCAAGTGGATTTGTGTGGGTAGATATAAGGACCAATTGGTCAATCAGTTTGATAAAAGCTTCTAAAAAATTAATGTTAAACAAATGAATAATACACCCTAAAATAGAATAAGTAAACAAATGTTCGGAACGAGGGAGTACACTACTCCGGCCGGTTTGTTCTTTAGGATTTATTGAGATTCATTAAATTGAATATAATTGGATTGGAAGATGAGGAGTGATTGGGGTTTGACGGCCATGAACGTCAAAAGCGAATGCATGATGCATCTCTCTGGATTTGAATTGAACTAAATTACAATAAGAACAGAATCGTGATTCGTTTGCCGCTTCAAATTGAAATTCGTTAAATTGAATATAATTGAATTGAACCCTGCAGACGCACTTCCCTAGCCTCACGGCACGTGTAACCCGTTTGCTGCTTCAGATCATGATTCGACCAGTCGAACATAGGCTAGGATCAGCCTGGCCCTGACCCTTGAACCTGAACCAGCATAAGACTTTCAAAGAATATTGCTCAACTTGGCCACTCGAATTGGACTCGTCATGCAATAACTAGAGTACGATTAGTGTCTAGCCACCCCAACCGTAACTCGTAGTTTGTCGAACCAACATACTCTTAAGTTAGTATTAAGGTCGACCAACCCTATACTTTATCCACCATATGACCATATCTAACCTATCTCAACCTATGGCTACCGTACTCAAAACGAATGATTCAATAAACAAGACATTCAAAATAAGAACATAACTCCAAATATTTTGAATTTTCAAAATAACCCGACTCAAATTCAACATCATAACTCATTGATAAGAATAAGATCACATTAAATAAAGATATACAAAGTATATTTTAAATGTTAAGATGTGACAAACACATGCATCCATAAAAAAAGTGGAATAAGTTGGATCCACTTTGATTCATGGAGTGATGGAGTAATGTACAAGGTCCCAAGTCTCTCAAATGACTGGACCATCATCAATTATTTTTTGGGCAGCTTTTTGTAACTACGTTTGGGGTTTGTTAGATGGTGCAGATAAACATATCGTACTGTTTACATGTTCATCTCCACTTATAAAATTATTCTTTGATCGACATGACAAGTGTGCCCTCATTTTAGCACTATTGTCCCTTGACTCCTTCACAGTTTTCATGTGTTTGTGGAATCATTTTATGACTTTTAAACCCCAACTACATGGTGTAGGTAGGCCATGCTAGCGGGTAATTTGGATTTGATTTGGGTCGGATCGGATTTGTCCGAGTCAAGTTATTTCGGATCAAATCATATATTGAGATTTTTTCTGGTTCGGATCACTTTGAGTTGTTTAGGGTCATTTTGGGTCAAAATTTTGATTCAAATTAGTCATTTTAAGTATTTTATTAAATTTATCAAGCCAATTTTAAATTAGGTCAATTTTTTGGCCGGATGTATTGGATTATTTTTTTAATTTTTCGGTTGTTTTTCGGATCTCCTGTCAACCGTATCAAATCGAGGTATTTGGTCGGGTTAAGGTCTACGTGTATGTGTTCGACATTCAATCTGCATCAATTTTTCCGATACAACTCGAGCACATAGTTTAAAGTCTCACATTTGGAATTTGCAAATACTTGTTATCCAGTACGTACGATTTATGCAGTGGCGGATTTTGCCAAAAAAGAAGAGGGGGCCGAGGTTTGAACTTATGACCAGACCAATAAAATTTTGCTTTGCCACTTTAGACACCTTTAGTTTGTGTCTAAACTTGCAACCTATAACTATAAAATTATAAATCTTGGATTTCAAGGGGGGGCCGGGCCCCGACCCGAGTCAATGAAGATCCGCCATTGGATTTATGAGTGAAATGTGATTATTATTATTATTATTATTAGTATTATTATTATTATTATTATTATTTAGTAATATTGTGATAATGATTAAGTATATAATGATTCT
>JAUEKU010217758.1:0-16315 GCA_032274805.1 Gypsophila paniculata | reverse complement strand
GATGAGGGAGATGAGGAGACGATGATTCCTGTTTTGTGCGATCTTGATGAGAGGTTGATTAAGTTGCGAAACTCTCTTGTGAAGAGGCAAGTTTTTATGGAGTTTTTCTGTAAAAATTGGCCTCGGTACGGATTTTTATTGGAGTATGAAATTCAGCAATTTAACTGGGATAAAAATCTGGTCTATGAAGAACAATTGTTTGGTTTAGATCCGGAATTTATACGGTCAAATCCGGTCTTTGTGAAATGGGTTTTGCAAGAAGTTTCTAAATACTGGCGTGGTTTTGATCTTGCATTTGGAGACGACTTCACTGGTTAATCGGTTGATTTCTTTTTCCTTTACTTTTTCCTTTTTTTATTTCTTGGTTCACATGCATGTACTAGTGATGATTTTCTGTTGGTGTTGTTGTTTTGGTTCACATGCATGGACTAGTGATGATATTTTGTTGGTGTTGTTAGTCCTGTCTCATCTGATTTTTTCACTCCCAATGACCTTGAGGAGGGAGACGATTTTTTTGCACAATGCCGCCACTCTTGCAGTGAAGAGGCTGTGCTTTTAAATCAATTTGGAGGTGTTTTGTTTATTGATGCTGAATCTACTCATTGTTTTTGTCTGAAGTTAATATCCAAACACTGAGTACTCCTTATTTTTGGCGTACAATCTGATATCCATAGACTGAATCTTACAAAAGAGTGCAAAGTTCAACTTACAAACTGAATAAAAAGTAGTGAAAACTCTTCAGTCTGTTTTACTTGCTTGCTTGTTGTTCCTGCGTGTAGCTTGATCTGCAAAAAGTTGTTAATTACTGTTAATTATCCAGTCTATGTTGTCTGCAAAATGTGACTACCATATCCTTCAATCTGTCCCTGCATAATTGTCTTCGAACCAGTCCGTAGTTGCTTCAGTAATGGTCCCAACAGGTTCACTTTCTTCTGTTGGTTCATTACTGGTGCCACTAGTACTTGCTATGTTTTCTGTATTTTCTGGTAAACTGGCAAGTGAATTCACCAGTTCACTTATCAGGTTTGGATCACCAACATTTTGTACATAAAGAATGCACTCTTTCACGAATTCAATATCAGCATTTAGATACTCTGGCAGTAAACCAGCTGCTGCTAGAGCTGATTTATGCATGTGTGGCAAGGGGTAATTTATCCCGCCTTTTTTTTTCATCACCTCAAGCATACATGCTTGCAATGTAAGCCACACATACTTAAGCTTTAGTGGATCTTGATCTTGATATGCATTCACTGTGTTTTCTATGAGTTCATCCAACTTCTTGGCTTTTTTTTTTTGTTGGAGAGACTGTATTGACCTAAAGAAGCCCAAATCCAAGACATTCAAGTCTGGTGAATTGGGTGGCTGAAAGACTAGTTCTATTTGCCATCCATCAGCTGTTGCTTCCCTTTTGAAATCTGGGTCATTATTGGTAAAGTGTGGACGTGCATTGTCTTGTTGAATTACTATGCGTTTACTGTAATTAGAAGGCCATTTGGCCTTCAGTGATGGTAAGACACAGTTTAAAAACATGTCCTTCGTTACTTGTCTGTTTACTGACTCAATGCATTTTGTTTCTAAAGTACCAGCCACTCTATTTTTGGAGTTTCTTTTTGCGGGTACTTGTAAAACAAAAGGCCAAATACCAATTTTCCCATCGAAAATCACTTCCCCATTACTCCCATAAACTGGTTTCCCCACTGCACACATGAACATGATTTTTTCTATAAAGTTCTTAGATTGCACACACCTATGTGGTTCTACCTCACCTCTAGCCAAGAAAAACCTTGTTGAAGCTTTTGTTTTAGCAAAAAACTTCTCATCTATATGAACAACATATCTTTGGTCTTTGAAAACAATAGTTTTACTTAATGCATGATATTGTAAATGTTGAAGGCAGAAAATTAACCTAGCAAGTTTGTTTTTATCCGTCAAACCTGGTTTTAGTGCATTTGTGTGTGACCTAATTTGCTTTGACTGCACCCATCTTGATATTGTAGCCTGACTTACTCCCATGTTATCAGCTACATCCTGTTGTGTTGTCCTTTGCATCAGCTCAATGGATTTCAGTTTATCATTATCTAACTCTAGCTTATTTCTAACACTCCCTTTTTGCCTGTTGTCAACATTGACAATTTTCTGACTAGTTCTTTGTGTTTGTGCAAGCTTCCAAATCCTTGAAACTGTTTTTCTGCTAATTGAGAACTTTTCAGCTACTTCATTCATAGCTCCATAACCAGGTTTACCATTTTTGCTTTTCTCCAATAAGTTTTCACTAATTTTGGATCTTTCTAAATTGGTAAGATTCCTATTTAGTGGATGTACCATTCTGTTTTCTGTTTTGGTTGATGTTTATTTGTAACTGAACTTTTGGAATGGAAGAATTGAATGCACAACATTAATTACACCACCTATTTATAGTAAGTGAACTTTGCACTCTTTTAAACCATGGATGTTTCCTGATTGTACTTTGGCTCCAAATTTGATTTTTGCTGAATTGTTGAAAAGATTAATTTGGGCGCCAAATTAACCTTTTTGGTGTACTTATGGGTTGGATATGTATCTTTGGACTGACATTTGGAGTAATTTGGCTACATGAACAAATCATTCTTGGGAAATGAAGATCAGATCAAGGAATACAAAAAAAAAATCTGAAGTCCATCGCTTAATTAAGCTCGTTACGGTGCTACTGCGGATTTAGTACGAAGTAAATGTAATTTTATTTCAAGTAAATGTAATTTTTTTTTAAGACGGTGTATTTTTATTTTAAGTCAATGTAATTTTCTTAGACTTTAGAATGTGTACTGAAAACATTATTTTTAATCGAAAAGTACGATCTTGCACGATAATCGAAACCGTCTTTCTTTGTCACTGTCCGGTCTGACACTCCAAACATTAGAATGTGGGGTAATGGAAACTCCATAATGAAAAGGGAGGGAATAATTAGTGTGTTAATAAAGTGCTTTTCAATTACTAATCAAAACCCTCTCTCTCCAAACATTTACCCCTACCCAATACTTTTTCATTCTTTATTACTTCCTTATTTTCCACTCATACCCAACAATGGGACACTTGAAGTGAATAGGAGGGAGTATTAAATTTGATTGGTCAATTAGTTTTGTTTGAAACGATCTTTTAATTGATTGTTTATATTAACTACTTAAAGTCTTAAAACTTTAATTTACTACGCCTTCAAATGAGTCATTGAATGATGTACCGACTTTAATGGCCTAGATAAATAATTCTCAATTTACAGTTTAAAAATTAAAACATCAAATTCTACTCTCCTATACATATACGGTACGCCATAGGCTTGAATTTTTTCGTCTTTTTCGGTTATGCTAAACTTATTATTCAATTCCGATCCTTCGCCTACTTCCATCAAAATAAAGCATTTACAATAAGCCGAATTTTTGTCTTAGAGATGTACCCAAACATGGTCGGTTACGACTTTCAACCATCTACTCCACTCAGCATCCCAATTTCGTAAGTGGAAATCACATGGAGTCGACATATGTACATGCCATAACACATTATAGTGATAACAAATTATAGTGCTCTAAAAAAATTGCCACAATCAATTACTCCACTTAAAAATTAGTAGGCCTATTTTAATTTTAGCCACATAGTTTAAGTCAAAAATAAGTATATATACCCTATCATACTTCAACTAAATCCTCATCACACTATCAAATCAAATTACTTGCTTTAGTAATACTTAAAACAAAAATAAACATGGCTAGTATACAAGTTATTGCACTCTTTATTGCCTTGCTAGTTACAACTTCATCTATTTTGGGTGAGTCTAGGGTTGCAAGAAAGGACTTAGGGATTGACCTTGGTGGTGTGGGAGTCGGGTTGGGGTTAGGCCTGGGTTTAGGCCTTGGAGGCGGAGGAAGTGGGTCTGGTGCTGGGGCTGGATCTGGATCTGCATCCGGATCTAGCTCGAGCTCATCTTCATCTAGCTCTTCATCAAGTTCTGGCTCTGGAGGCGGGGATGCTGGATCTGAAGCAGGGTCCTATGCTGGGTCATATGCTGGGTCAAGGGCTGGATCTGGTTCTGGTCGTGGTCCTAGGCGTGGTGGTGGTGGTGGCGGGGGTGGTGGAGGAGGAGGTGGTGGTGGCGGTGGAGGACGTGGTGGTGGAAGCGGATACGGACACGGTGAAGGTGGTGGGTATGGTGGAGGCTATGGTGGCGGTAATAATTAGATGATTGGGTTTGTCTCAAACTTACGTACCATGCATTTACGTTGTGGATCACCACATGCATGCATGCAACGCTGAATTAGTCACGTACAAGAACCTTTTATAATCTAATTTGTGTACGGAATAAAGCCTAGAGAATGTAATAGAGGGAAGTTGTGAGTCCAATTTTCTTGTTTTGTGAGTTATTATGTTGTATGATATGGAGTATATTGTTTCATGCATCAATTTAAAGTTTCATGATGTAATGTATTTACTATTAATAGAAGAAATAATAATTTACAATTTCACGAATTCACGATGTGATGCATTCTAATTAAAATCATTGAAAAAAGGTCTTTAATGTTTGAACAAAGATGAGGTTTCACCGAGTTTTAGAAAAGACAGTCTTATGATTAATAAAGTGAAAGACGAATTTCTTGATACATAAAATACGATCATATTTACGTTACATGTGACCATTATTGAATATATAATGTGACCATTTTTTGAAAGTAATAAAAGTGGCAACGTTATAATCAATAATAAATTAATAATCATGATCGGTCAATTTATAACACTTTATGTATGAGAATTCATTTTTCGCTTTACTAGTAAAATACTGTATATAAAACTAATTCAAAAAATTAACCTCAAACCCCGTGGGAGTAAATAAATTCTCAGCAAGGCTATAAGTAATCGCTATTCAAGATTCAAGAATTCAAGATTCAAGATAACTGATCGAAGGTTTGAATTTGTACACCAAATTTTGACTTCATCCAACCTCGTTTCGCAGGTGTTTTGTGAGACCTACTACTTTTCTAAAAATACTCCGTATAAAAGAAACTCGATAGAAATACTCCGTAGAAAAGAAATACTATGTCTTGTGTGAGACCTGCTTTTCAAAGAAAAAAAAAAAAGCAAACTACCTACTTAACAACTTAATTGTGTGAGAGGTCTCAAACAACTTTATTGTAAAACCGTCTCATCAAGAATTGGTATAAATCAAAAGAGATATATCGATATTAATTTACTGAATTAAGGGAACTAAAGACGCTCCAAATAATTAACCAAGGAGTAACTCTTTATTTCCACACACTAGTAAGTTTTGTGTTTTGTGCAAATTGAATCTTCTCATTGACAGAAGAAAACAATTATTAATGTTACAAGAGTGTAGTTCACAACAACAGATGAGTGTGTTTTGTTCTTATTTTTATTTTAACCAGTTCTATTAACAACTCACGTAATTTTCCGTTTAAAAACTGGTGTCGAATGTCGGTCGGATTACGCTAATCATGTATAAATGTTTCATATATAGTAGCCTTATTTATATTGCTTCTCTGCTAACAATGCAGCATGTTGTTCTTGGTACTCTTTGCTATTTATCTCAGTCAATCTGCAAAATATATTGTTAGATTTACGAGAAAGCTTTAATCAGTTAATGATTATGTTAGACAAAATGAGGGAGTTCATACCGACTAATGGTGCGATCTTTGGCAAATCCGAGTTCATTATCTACACAAAGATCAAGATCGTCATTTCTCCGAGACCTTGAAGAGGTTCGGGGTGCCATCTGCTTGGCATCAGATACAGTAACGACTCTCTCGAAGAGTTGGTATGGACTGCCCTCTGCTGTACACAGTAACCGGGCCTTGTTTTCATACATCACCTGCAACAAAATAACATATAAGCCTCGGTAATTCACAGCCTCTACACGTTGTAATTCAAACTACGGAGTAACAGAAGGCACAAAAGTCGTGACAATAAAAGGGAAGGAGGTTTGGTATTTCACCCCAGTCTCGACCAGTCGACCACTAGGATAAGCCGAAATTAGTTTGATCACAATATTTATATAAATGACCTAGTTCAATTCTCAGCGAAGCTCAAGCGGCCAAATCTCAATCGTAACTCAGGCAGAAAAATCACAAATTCTTGTGGTTTCGCACAAATCAAAGTAATTGAGGTGAATTCAAGCAATTGTGAAAACAGAGAAATGAGACGGACATCAACTAATGTGACAAACCGATATGCTGCTGTCCTGTTGTGAAGTCCGAAAATGGGAATACCATCGAGAGCTAAAGTATGGAATTTCTCTGCGGAAAAAAATCATATGATTAATTTATGCACATCAACATAAACACGCCCTGTCACACAGTTCTTCGAAAGAAGACCGGGAAGCAAAAATGAAGAGCTGCTTACTGAATAAACCAAAATAATCGGCAGCTCCAAGAGGCCTATCACACAGTTCTTCGAAAGTGAAATATGCACATCCATTTGCACCCAACGGAACCTACAGGGTAGACGTGAAGTTGACTTCTCAAGAGGCAATCAGAGACGGAAGAATTAATCCAGTTGGTCAACGCCTTATTCGTATGTAATTATACAGCAATGTACCTGTAATTTTCTACCCATGACAACTTCGACTTCCTGCGGACGAGCTTTATGCTCCCCGACAAGCTTCTGAAATGTAGCCTTAAGAAGGCCCGATAAGTCCAGTCCAACCAAATAAAACCCCTGCTCACCCTGAAATTACAATCAAAGTAGTAACCATCAGATGTAGTATATAACAACAGAAAGAAAAGGAAGAAAAACCGAATTTGATAAACTAAATATACCGAGGTCATCTTCCGGTAGTCCACCAACGAACCTATTTCATGAACTATGCACCTTTCCTACAATCAAAGTTCAAACTCATAAATCAAGTTGCGACCCCATACCAACTTGTTGAATTCCGAACACCAAAACAATACCACGACCCAAACCGAACACCCCCTTATAGGTACAACGTGAAAGCCCTGGAATCCCCATTACCTTTACGATAGCAATGAAAGGTAGGAAAAGATCTCTCTGAAGACCACCTTCGTATAAGTTATCGGGAGCACGATTTGAAGTCGCGACAAGAACCTAATTTCAGTAACCATATAAACAAACGAAATCATAAGTCTCTCCTATCACAAAAGTAATGCTTTTCTCAGCCAATGACAAGTGGTACAAAGCGGAATCCTTACAACACCATTGTTGAACAACTGTCCAAACAAGCGATTCAAAATCAATGCATCAGCCACATCGGTCACCTACACATCACGTAAATCAATGGCATTATATATGGTGTAATGAACTAGGAATGCTTTAAAAACCATATCAAGGTTTCTCAGATTATACCATAAATTCATCAAGACATAGTAAGACCGCTTCATCTGATATCTCCCCAGCAACTACCTCGAGTGGATCGGATACACCCTTGTGTCTCTGCAAACGGCTATGAACATTAAGCATGAAGTCGTGAAAATGTATCCTCTTTTTCCTCCACGTGCAAGGTCTGCCAAAGAGTAAATACAAGTCATAATTAGCATACGATACTAATTAATGCTATGTTTAGTCAAGCAGAGAAGAGCTAGAATAGTACAAATCGATCTTACAATTGATCGTAAAACAAGTCCATCAACATGGTTTTCCCGGTGCCAACACCACCATAAAGGTATAATCCTTTCACGGGTGAGTACATCGACTGTGGCAGAAAACGGGACCATAACCATCTACTCCTGCATCAGCAACTAGAACGTCAATTTTGGACAAACCATAAATACAAACTTTAAGCTCCCAAAGAGAAGCAGAATCTCTTCAAAAACGGTAGCGAACTACCGATTACAAAGAAAAGATGAGCACTTGCCTTCCAGTCTTTTCAGAGGTAGAATAGCGATCCAATCGACATTCATTGGACTTCTCTACAAGCTCATCATAAAGCCTTTGGAGCTCTCTCAGTGTGCCTAGCTGCAGTGACCATAGTCAGTCCAAACAACAAACGTACCAATGAAAAGAAAGGAAAACTTATACTCGGATAAACCAATACAGAGCCATTCGATAGAAGCACGTTGTTTCGCAGCCTCTAGAGGAAACGATTGGTTCAGTTTCAGGCTATTATACACTTATCCGATATCACCACAATTCATAGTCAGACATATGATGCTCGCTATTTACGATATAAAAGTGCAGTCAAATCAAACATCTCATAAAATTATCACAATTAAAATTGGGAAAAGAAGAACAGCACAAATTGAGAATGTTCAAATAATCGATTCAAAACTCGAAAAAGAACGACTACTTCACAACTGCGTATCTTTAAGTACTTCACAACTGCGTACCTGACATAGATCACCATCCATGAGCTCACCAGCAGCAATTCGTCTTTCATACTCCACAAGCGGCCCTCCTCTGTCGCCATTTCTCTCTGCCACATAACAATCGATGACATAAATTATAAGGTTGGACTATATATGTGCTAAAATATCAACCCAAATTGTCAAAGATACGAGAACAGAAAACGACCTGCATTTGAAATTTCGAGAGGATCAGCAGATAGCGGTCGTGATATCAGAAAAGAAGCGGGTGTTAACTTATCAATTCGAGCATTCACAATGTTGCGACAAGAATAACTCAATCTCCTCCCCACCAAACAAACACTATGATTTTCTCCTATGTGCCTTAAATTAGAACGATACTGTCGAGCGACACGAGCCAAACTCCTCATCGTCTACTCGCTACGCAACCAACCCGATGATGAAGAGAAACGTCGACGTGTGGCTCAATTTATCAGGACAATGTACACCTCTGAAACCGAAAACAAATAAAAAGAAAGCAAATGGACATACGAATATCTTTTAGACAACAAAAATTTGAGATGCTCTTTTGAGTTAAATAAAAAAAAAAAAAAAGTACACATTTCTAAACTTCCATACTTCCACTGATGATCATATGACCACCAGATATAGAAAAGGGGCATCCGAATATCACAGTGCGGATCCTCTGCCCCATTTCGTATCCCATTTTTATGTCTCATCCGTCGTCTCTTCTTTTGACGCATGATCAACTCAACATGTATCAGCAGTTTTGACACTTAGGATATGACGTGTCAAAATAAGAATTAGGCGGGACACCGCATGGGACAGAGAATCTTAACTCAAAATATATAGAACATAATAAAGTAATATTAGTTTCTAACAATAAACAAGTTGCTTTTTAAAACACAAGAATAAAATTAAACATGTGAGAAATTAGTACATGCATACTTTATCACTATATCAGTAAGTAAATTACTTTATGATTTAACTCAACTGTTGACTTATGAGTTTTGTGATATTGATCCATTTAATTCAATTATGTCCGGACTCCTGGATTACGGGGGAAGTCTATTGAAAGACCGTCTTATACAAGAATTAGTGCCGATTACCCTCGACTCGAGTATTAGAGTAATTTAACTCGACTTTGATCATCAATAATCAAATTTTTTGAAAAAAAAAAAAAGAAGAGATGATCATGTACCTGAAACAAGAAGAACTTCTGAAATAAAGTAATCTTGAAAATCAATAATTACAACCCATATAATATAAATTTAAAATAAAAGAAAAGAAAAAAAAAACCAGAATTATAACGAAAATTCAAACTTTGGTGGACAAATTTTCATTCATTCATACTAAAATTAGAAGTAGTAATCTTTGATGATGTTTAATAATTTACTAACATGCATATAAACTCCTGAAAAAATATATTACAGCAATTAAAAAAAAAGGTGAATTTTTAAAGTGGATTTTTTTTTTTAAAATAAAAAAAGTCAGAAGAGATAAGAGAGAGATAGATGATATATAGTGGGAAAATAAATGAGGAATTATTAGTCCAAGTTTTCATGGAACTTTGGGAATATGCTTGACTTAATTAATTAATTAATTAAATTTAAATTAATTAATTAATGGGGGTTTTATAATGTTTGTTTTGATTTGATAAGAAAATGATGATTAGGGTGATTGCGTATGATCTTATTATTATATTCGTATGAATCCTTTGTTTCTTGTATTATTTGGAAATCATACGTGTCATTTCCAACTAATCTGTAGTTGATCATGACTCATCTTCTCGTGTATTTGACTGTTCCTCTAATCCTGTCTCATTTTTCGTCTCGTCTTGGAACGTTTATTTATTACATAGAAAAATTAGATTTGAGAATGTAATTATAAGGAGTACCTTATTCAATAATTAATACTCCCTCCGTCTCAGTGAAATATTAACAAATACTACCTCCTATCCATTCCAATGGTAACATTGACCAAAGTAACACTATTTATGTGTGTAGAGAATTTTAAGTATTCCGTAAAATACATAAGAGAAAATATAGTCATGTATGATCTTGTTTTTTTTGTATTCGTAAGTACAATAAAAATATCAAATTTTTATAATTTTTTATAATGCGTAGCTAAAGATATTCGTGTTGCAAAACGCGCCTCGGTAAGTGTGAAAAAATCAATGTTACCATTGGAATGGATAGGAGGGAGTACAATGTTAAAAATATTATAATATTCGTATGTTCTTAGGTACAACGATCTTACTTTATAATTTAGGGAAGAAATAGGGTGGAACAGAAGTCGGAACATCAAATAAGATCATAGTTGGTACATGTTTCTTCTATTTAATCTTCCGTTTTCATGTTGTCGACAATATACTTGATTTACAGCGACAATAACATACTCCATATTTGTTAAATTTTACTCAATTTATAGAGTTTAATACATAAAATTGGAAAACATAGTGTACGATTTATATCTATAAATTCATAACTAGAATAATGGAGTACTACTCCATAGTCCACGCGATACATTTTGTATGATAATTAGTCATACAAAATACTTCATATCATCATCTCATGTTATTTTTACACATGACGGTCTTTTGAGAGTGAATTATAGTATAATTTATTTATTTTTATGATAAAGCGAATTATAATATTTCTCTTTTACGCATGATTACATTTTCGGAAATAAGTTGTGGGCCATTATGAATCATATGTGGTGGACTACCGAGTCAAGAAAAAGCTACGTAGCTTCGTAGTAATTACTGTTGGGCCCACTAATTGAAAGCCCATCATCACAGTCCAATAGCAGCCTCTAGCCCTCTACCGAGGTTCCGATCGTGAAGTTTATATTTACGACTTTCTTGTTGCCAATGTTGTTTTTACTTAATTTCACCTCGATCCAAATTAATTTGTTCTGTTCAGTTCATTTCACTGTTGTTCGATATTTACATATGTTTAGTATAGTTAATTCAATTCAATTTAATTTTGAGAGGTCTAAAAAAGCAACAAGGTTTTAGTCTCATTACACAAAAAGGTTAACTGCAGAGTATTACATTTATTCCGACTAATTGTTACTCGTATCTACTTTTAACAAAAAAAAGTTTGTCACAAAAAAAATGAATAATTATTGATTGATACAATTCAAAATGAAAATGGACGATTATTAATATTCGGATGAAGAGAGTAGACTCATTTTATTATAGTAGGAGTAATAGATTGAGCTTGTTTCACTATATCTTGTTGTAGGCCACAAAGTATAGGGTACTAATGTGCAACACCGTATAAAAAATTCCGTAGTAATTTGTACTCATTCATATATCACGTGCACACCACTATAGCACGACCAAATTTAAGTGGGCAACTCACGAATTGCTTTTTGTGTTTTGCAAGACATTTCGGTAACGTACCACGGACTTCTGATTCACTCTCTAGACTCTAGTACGACTAAATTTGTGTTATTTGTTCTAAATTATACATTTTTTAATTAATTGTTATGCATTTACGTTTTTGTAAATGATTTATTTAGGTTAAAAAGTCAAAAGGCCATTAGAAGACGACTTTTAAAGAACAACAAAGTCTACATTTACAAATAAGTCCAAAACATCAAAATAAAATGTCACCACTCAAAGCGATCCTCACTTGAAATGATTTGATAACATATGAT
Organism: Gypsophila paniculata; assembly: GCA_032274805.1. NCBI lineage: Eukaryota > Viridiplantae > Streptophyta > Magnoliopsida > Caryophyllales > Caryophyllaceae > Gypsophila > Gypsophila paniculata. The sequence goes on along the minus strand of JAUEKU010217758.1, from coordinate 4,352 downwards.
TAAAATCAACACAGTCCAATATAATTTGACTCAACACATCATGAAATTGAAATCAAATCACGAATAAGTATTTATCCCCAATTCCTCTCGTTTACCACGAGTTTAATTTTTTTTGATAAAACTACCCCGATCCATATCCGACCCATTGTATCATACAATCAACAGAAGGACATGTTAAATCATGTAATCAAGATGCACATAATAAAAACAGAAATGTAAGTAGGAAGCAACACAATGAGCTACAACAAAGCAATAGTAGTAGTCTAAAAAAAAAACAATGTTGTGGCAGTATTCAGGAACAAGCGAGCAGTACTGATCACTGATCCATATTATATGAGACGACACTTCAACACCCTTCTTGGGCTTCGCTCTTTTATTTGTTCTTATGTGTTCCTTGTACTCCTTAACCCGACAAAATTGATCTGACTCGAAATATTTCATTCAAATTAATTCAATCTAACTATTTCGATCCATGTTAATTCATATATAATTTAAGGTTCGAAGTGAAAGCATGTAATCAAATATGATCCGTATATAATTAATTTGTAATAATTTATTATTCCAAATAAGTAATAAGCAACACACACTTGAGAGTTGAGACATACCTAAATTTGAAATGGCTCCGATCTAACCCTAGTTTATATATATATTTAAAATTGATTCGACTTGTATCCGATCTGAATGGCCTATTATCCAGAGTTATTAGTGCTTCTATAATTTTTTTAAGGGCAGTTGTTACATTTTTTGCAATAAAAACAGTGACACGACTTTCCAAAGGCGCTGTAGAAACGTAGGGTCCTATAAACACTTGCAGCAAAACAATCAATTCAGATGACCCTCCAGCTTTTTTTTTTACCAGTCCTTGTCTTTTGAGTAGTCGTTCTGCATTTTTGGTACTATGTTTTAATTTTTATTTTATGTTTTTACGAGGAGAAATAAAGCGTGAAACGAAAAAAAAAAAGAGAAATTTGAACGTGAAACCTATTACTTATAATACCTAGCTTCGTTTTAACAATTCGTCCAAGAAAACTTTGGTTATGGTACTATGTTTCTATCAGATTGTGATACGCGTAATGTAAATCGGTTTTTATTTGTAAAAGAAAATTTTACTCCCTTGTAATTTTCAGAAGGTACAATCATTAAGAAATGAAGTGTTATACACTTTCCTAATTCCTATCCAAACAATTGTTCTTATTTGTTGTCTTAAGAAACTTTGCTAAGAGAAAATATAGTTATTTGTGATTTTATTCTATTCGTTTTTATGAGTATAATAAAGATATTAAATTTTCATAATTTTTTTAAATGTGTAATTAAAAATGATATTAGCAATACATAATGTGCATCAACAATTGTGAATATAGAAAATTAATTGTTTCGTTACTGATAAATCTCATAATATGTAATTGTTGGATTCATGTTAAAAAAAATCGAAATGAAAAGGAAGACGAAGTAATAATAGAAAGAGAGGTAACAATAAAAAAAAACATGAAATACTTGGGAATTTTAGTCAAATATCATGATTTAAAAGTAGGGAGTGGCGGAGTGCATGGTGGTATAGTACATCAATATAACCGAACATTACAAAAAAAGGTTGTGCACAAATGCACATGTAAACAATGTTATGCTTGCTACTTCCAATAACTAGGAAAAGACACTAGTATGGTAAATTTCATTAAATGCCAAACAGCAAAATGACAACACCTTTGAATCCACCAAATTTATCTCCTTTTTGTAAAATGTATTGCAACAATTTAATTATTTCAATTAGTGAATCGGATGTGAGACTATTGTACGCATATAATTAAATCATTATTGCGAAGTGTATTATCTTATATTCAATTTAATTTATACTCCGTATATAAATTTTCCAAGGCAGATTTTGCGAAACACGTATTAAAACACGGCGTTAATGAATTTAAGTTTGTTATCACAATAACATTCCCAAAAAATATATTTAGGATAGAAAAAATCATATGGAGTATATAAATATGAAAATGATGGTCGAAGTGTTATTTTGAAGACCCCTAAAATGTGAGTAGAATAAATCGGATGAAAGGAAATATAGCAATAAAATATGATTGGTTGATCGCGTAGAATCGTCTCAATCGAAAGAGTAATGCAAGTGAAATTTACTAAAGAACAATAAATAGAGGATTCCATGAGATCAAGATAGGGAAAATATAACATAGTAATGTTACAAATTAATCTTTCTCAATCTACTTAATATGAACAAAAACAAATTAAAAAAATCTCACATTAAAAGTGAGAAAATAATGAGAAAAAATATGAAAGTAAAAAAAAGACAGAAAATTCTACAAACAAATCATAGATTGAGCCGTTTTGCCAATATCACTACAACAACAACAACAAACTAACAACATTAACTACAATTTAAACATTCTTCTTGTTATTGTAACAACAACAATAACAAGTAGTCTTGCCAAATAAAATTGGCATTTTGTTTCTATACAACAAAATTAACCACCTAAATAAACCATCACCAAATGGTACCGAGTTTCAGTACCACCCTCTCACATGCATGATATGAAGACACAAAATGATACTAAGTTTCGATATCACAAAGCATGTGAGAGGGTGGCACTAACAATACACTAGACCGAGTGACGCTATCTCATTTTCCTAGAAGAAACGGCATTGTTTTCAAACTTATTGATCTTCAAGACATCTTCATCTACAACAACACCTTGAAACTCAAATTTGGGAAGTAATTTTTGGAGTGAAGAAAAGGTGAAAAAAAAAAGATGGGAAGTTGGGGGGGTGTTGCGTGTGAGAGTAGTAAGAGTTTGAAATGAGGTGCATTGTGGTGGGTAAGTAGTGATTGTAACATTGGTTAAACAAAAGTAAAAAATATAAAATGGGAAAAGGAAAGCAAAGTGAAAGAGAGGCTTTAATTTTGGGGGAGGGTGTGCTTTATACAAGGGAAAAGCAACTCTATACCATCTTGGATTGTATATTAGTTTAGCTCCTATGCAATGCACGGTTTTTATAATTAATACAGAGTATATTTTTTAATTGAAATATAAATAATAAAAACTATATTTAGAAATAATGTAAAATGAAAACTCCTTTATAAAAATATTTTAAAATGCATAGTTGTTGTAGATAATATATTTTTAATTAAAATACAAATAATAAAATACTTTATAATCATTTAATATTCACAAAAAAAATAATTATGTAACAATAAAGTCGCTTTGAAAATTTTGTGAAGTGCATGAATTTTATAACTTTTAAAAAGTTTATTTGTAATAGTTAATCAAAATATTTATATTTGATTACGTGAATATTTTAAAAAATGTACTTTTTAAGTAGTTGTATAGGTTAGAAACATGAATTAAAATAATTGAAAAAAAATAAATTTTACATATTTTTTAGGAAAATTTGAAAGAGACTGAAAAAAAAAATTATTTGAAGATTGAATATAATAGAGGTGTTTTGGAGGGAAAAAATTGAAGGAGAGGGCGACGTGTGGTGTTGAAGAGGTGAGATAAAAGTGTGTTTTAGTATATAGGGGGATTAGAGTCGTATTTTTTTTCGATAAATCTCTCTTAAAACGGATATATTCATCTTAAATTTAAAACTGGTTAAATATCATCCACTTGCTGACTTGCACATAAGATAACCTTTTTATTTTTTCCAATGCATTCAATTTGTGTCTTTATACGTAATATTTTAAATCAAACAAAAAAGTAAATTAAGTTTGGCTAGGAAAATTTTTCTACCAAATGTGAATTTGACTGAAATATTTTCTTGCCAAATCAGGAATTTTCTTTGATTGGTACTTCAATTAAAATTTGATAAATTTCATTTATCATAAATCTTGTAATTTAGGATGCTAAAATTATTGTAGATTTCTATAAATCTTGTTATAATATGTTGAATCTTTATTGTATGTCCGTGTTAATACTTGTTAGAAAATTCAAAATTAAATTTGTTTACCTTATTTGACACTTATTTTATTAGTTTATTTAATACACGTAATGGCTTAATGCAAGATTTTGTCATTCTCCCTTGCCCAAAACCACGAAAAAAATTCTCAAGCTTATCTTGAGGATTTCCCGTCTTTCCTAACCAATATCAACTTTATATGTAAAAATTAAATCTTTGAACTGATTAAAAAAGACGGTAACACAATTCTATCGATTCACGTAACAATTAACAGCAAAGAAAAGAGCATAAAAAACGAGGGAGTTCTCATTGAGAAGACAACTCCTCGCCACAAACCCCATAAAAAACCCTAGTACCATTTGCCTAACATTCGTTTGCGGATTCAAGGGGCTGTTTTTTTTTTTTTTTTTTTTTTTTTTTTTTTTTTTTTTTTTTTTTTTGTG
>JAUEKU010217648.1:0-16316 GCA_032274805.1 Gypsophila paniculata | reverse complement strand
CTCCTCCTTCTCCTCCACCGCCATCACCGTCACCGCCACCACCTTCACCTCCTCCACCATCACCCTCACCACCGCCTCCACCTCCACCAAACTCACCGCCACCGCCACCACCCTACATTTACTCTTCACCACCACCGCCACCGTACCTATACTCATCACCACCGCCACCGTCATCACCACCGTGTTTCGAGCACGCTCCACCGCCACCGACACATATTTACCTACCTCCACCGTCGCCTACTCCACCTCCACCTTATCTATACTCATCACCACCACCACCGCCACCAGTTTACTACTCACCACCACCTCCTCATCACCACCACTCACCGCCACCGACACCTATATACGAAGGTCCACTACCTCCAATAATCGGCTTACCTTACTCATCACCGCCACCGCCTCCGTTCTATTGATTTTTAAAACCTTAGTTCTTCTTCAATTTCAATTGTCTCACAAAAAAAAAAATCACCATTTCCGTCATTTGTTGGGGACTAAGATGTCAATGATGTCGAAGTTGATATCAATGTCGATGTCGAGGTCGAATCGAATGTGTTTGAAAGAGTTGAAGTTCATAGGAGAAAACCGATCTCTTCGGCAGAAAAAAATTCATTCAACATTGATATGATGCAACGATTTTATTTACCTCTCTTATTTCTCAAGAATTGTTATCTATGATTCTTGCGAAAAGAATAAAATGGAGTCGAAAAAACCGAAAACAAAAAACGCAAAAAAAAAATTAGATGTACGAGGGCGAAAAAAAGTATGTAATGTATAGGCATTGTTATGCAAATTTGAGGAAAACATAAATCGAAAAGATGATGAGGAAATTGCAGCAAATTCAAACACTTTCTTTGGTGTTTTGGTTAGGGTTTGTGGATTGTTATTAATTTTATCTTTTTTTTATCTTTTTTTAATTATTATTATTATTATTATTATTATTATTATTATGAAGGTACTTTTTTTTTTATTTATTTAATTTTATTTTGATTTTGAATCTTATAGTAGTATAATCTTTGGAACATTTTACATGTAATTCAATTTCCCAGAAATTATGATCATTTTCTTGATCGTTTTAATTTATTGTCGTCGTTCGTAGTTGTTTTTGTCATTTGTCGTGTACATGATTCGATGATATATTTCCGTCATTTGTAGAGTACTTGATTCGATGATGATAGTCGATAGATTCGTACCATATTGTGCTTAAATATGCATATACGTTGATAGTTTTTATGTACTTCAGTTATGTACTTGTATGTTTTCGATGAAAGAGATGAAGTTGTCTTCATTGTTGTCTGCAAACTCGTCATTTGGGTTACGTATGAGTCGAGTCGACTATGTTGAACCATTTTGCGTTTGGTTCTGTTTTGTTTTGAATGTGTAGTTTGGGTTGGAAAACCATTTCTGCTCCAGTATTTCAAATTCGGCATCTTGTTGTTTTCATGTCGACCGTTTTGATCAATTAGAGCTACCTACTAGTCAAGTTAATTCGATTTTGCGTCATCTTCAAGATGTTGCATTCAGGTGCTAGTCGAATCGAGTCGGTTACAAATACGATTTTGGGCATATGTGCAATTAAATTCACACATTCCAACTCACATTGATAACTATGGCAAAAACCTATAACATGATAGTATTGAATTACAACTTGTTTCCAGCTATCAATTGCAATAATTTTTAATTAAATTTTGTGTGGTTGTTAATCTAAGTTTAGGTAAATGATTAAGTAAGTAACATGAGCGCGATAATCTTGATTATGTTCTGTTGATCCTTGATTTTCGACCGAGACGAGAGGATTAAAGAGAGATTTTTGAGTGTTTAGTGGGACAATGAATCTGCAATTTTTTTAGCTAGTTTTCTGGTTAAGTCAGACACTTTTAAGATTAGTTAATTATCATTAGTATAATTTGTGGGTTAACTTCACGTGATCCCACCATAATTTGTACAAAATTTGAAACTAAACCCTCTATTCAACACCCTTGGATTTAGGGAATTATGACCCCAAAGAAAGGTTCATTATGAATAGTTTGGTCCAAGTTTTGGAAAGTAATCTTGGTAAATCTCCTTTTCAAAGAGGTGCTCCACTTGGTTTGCTTTTTAGTAGCAATTCTTTGCATAGGATCGTCTTATGATAAGAAAATATCAATCGGTTGTATTTTCTGTATTTTCGAAGAAGATGATCAAATTTTCATGTAGATTTGTGTGAGACTCGTTTAGTAGACGATAGCAACGTTTTACTCTCGTTTAGCCATTCATATTGTTCAAAGTTATAGTAGCTGGATCAGGAGCAGACATCGATGGCAAGTTGTCCGATTGTTCACTGTAGTACTTCACATTATCTTATGCATTTCATTCAATAGATAGTAAAAATAAAATGAGGTGTATAAATATTATAATAATTTATGTCTTATGAAAACGTCTCACATAAAAATTGGCATAAAATAAAATGACTCCATAAAGAGAGCCATGTTCTTTTGGTTTGTTGTCTCTTAGTGAGTGGCTTTTGACAATGCAAGTGAAGAAAAAGGTGAGGGAATGTGAGAAAAACCACAGGAAATGGGCAACAATAGTTGAAAACTATTCTTTTCCAAGTTCATGTCTCCACAAACAATATGAAATGGGAACACAAAATTTAACCATTTTATCAACTTGGGTAAATGTTTGATGGTTTTCATCAATTCATTATTCCACCATTAAGTTTTCTTTTCCACTTTATGCCACATTTCCATGTTCTTGCTTGTACTCTCATTCCTCCTTTTTTTACTCTCCATAGGGGTGAAAATTTGGGTACATATGGGAAAATTCAATTATAAAGTTTTGGGATTCCCATCACTAGTCTTGCCCCAATAAGCATTTATTTATGGTTAGAGATATTTATTTTTGGGACCATGACGAGACTAGAAAATAAGGTCTTGATTGAGGTGAATATAAAATCGTTTGAGTTTGAAGGGCTAAAGGTTAAGGATATTACTAAGATAAACTCATTTCGTAATTTAATTAGAAATAAAAATGAACATTAATTTGAATTCGATAGACTCGAACTGACTCAAACTCAACAAATGACCCGTTAACAACAGCTATGAAATAAATCCAATATCTTAAATAACCTGACTCGACCCCATTTGAAATGTTTGATAAACTCGATCGAAGTAATCCAACCTAATTAAACTGAGCTAACCATATTCGATTTAATGAACCCATTTGTCTGGTCTACGTATACGAAACAAGAAAAATGACCGTTAGAAAACGGAGCGGGTAGAGAGTATAGACAACCACTATCTCGTGAAACAAAGCAAGAGAAGAACAAGTAGGTGACATCCACTAATTAAGGACCTAAGGAAGGGTCATTTAAGATAACACCCCCCACCTCTTACCTATTTTGGGTGTCACCTAACTTTTTTGCATGTGATTTGATTTGATTTCTTGACAATTACATTCAAGTCTTCAACTTCTATTTTACGGAATACTCCTTCCATTTCACTCATTTAGCCTCATTTTCAAATTCATCTACTTTTTTCATTGAAAATGACCCTATTTTTTCACATTTTTTCATACACACACAACTTCTATATTATTGAAAATACCATTATACTCTTACTTTTTTCTACTTTCTTAAAATCCGCGCCAAACCCCAATGAGGTTTTATGAATGAAATGGAGGGAGTACAAAACATTCAAGTCCTTTTCTGAACATAATTTTTTTTTATAACATGAGATATTAAAATGAGCGTAATCAAAGGGGCATAAGTGCATAACAATAGAAAATATTGACTTGAGAATTTAAGAATTAGTGTATAAAGACTCGGGTTTCGGCCGATGGCGGATCGGGCTTTATATTGATTTTGTGACCCATGGAGAAGCGAGTAAGTAGGATTTGGAGGGGTGTACGCAGGGACGTAGCCAGGATTGAAACACTGGTGGGGCCGAAATGTAAAGGCTAAAATTTTGTATTTAATAGTCTCGCTCTCTTTTTTTATATAAAAAGATGCCGTATTTCAATTATAACGTTCGATATAAATTAAATGATGCAATACAAAATTAATTGTGTAAATCAATAAAATTTCCCCGTTAAGTAACCAATGAATTTGGAAAAAATTAAAGATAGAGAATAGAGCTATATGTTTAAATATTAATTTTAATACATATTTTCAATTAACCAACAATGTTAGGAGACATTATTTGGGATGAATTTTTTTTTTAAAAGGAATCAATAGAATAAAATATTATTCTAAGAAAGAAAATAAATGTTAGGAAACTAAATATACTTGAAGTACTAGAAAATAAATTTTAAAAATAAAAAAGTGGCAATGAGTGTCGAACTCATGACTACCATGGGATAAGAAGAAGTACAAACAGCGGCAATACCAACTTTGCTACTGCTTTTAAACTAATTTTTTACTACGCTATTTGTACTTATTATAAGCTTACCCGGGCCATGGCCCGGTTGGGCCTCTACACAGCTCCGCCCCTGGGTGTACGGGCCATGGCTATATAACTTTTGTAGAAGCCTTGTCCGAGTGATTCTTCCATGAATTGAACTAGGCGGGTTTAATTAATTGGACTAAAGTATCTAAATTGAATTGAAAAACAAAATTACTTTCATTGAAATTTGAAAATCGTTAAATTGAACTGGACTAGAGTTAACTACAAAAGAATGAGACCTAATTTGTTACCTCACTGTTGCTCCTAATTTGTCACCTCACTAATATTATGCTAAGCTCTTTAATACGGAGTATAATCTAATGGTAAGATCGTCACACGTGAAAATTTGTGTCAATCGTAATAGAAATGACGAAAAGTTATGCATGAGTACGGGAAGTTGACCCAAGACACATTGGGCCGGGCCCTCAAAGAAAAGCGCACCACATGGGCTGTTATGGGATCTGGTCGAATAATATGAGGCTACTTGGTAGTCTGGTATAAAGTGATAATAATACGACTTACGAGTACGTATTGTTATGATGATATATGATGGATATGCCCTTATAAAGAACATTAAAGGGTATGTTGACTTTAATGTTATATACGCATTTATTTCATTTATTTGAAGGCTCATGATGACAGCCTGTAAGTAGGTCGTTTTATTAAATGATATTCCCTAATGTTCGTACTTATTAGTTATTACTAGTTCTCTAGTTGAATTGTCTTTAACATGAGCTAAATAGTTGGGGGATCATGTCATGTGTCACTAATTGTTTTTTTTAAATGACATTAGACTTTATAACCGTTGTTATAGGAGCGTATTAGATTAATCATTCTCATCGTGTGTGATAGTTTGTAAATTGTGCAATCGGAAAAGCACATTTAACTTTATGCGACATAACTTATTACATCGTTCATAGGTACGGTAAAAAGTTTAATCATCTGACGTCTAATAATAGGACAATTTAAATTATACAATATTGTCTTTAGAGTACACGACATTGAAAGTAAAAAAACATGTATAGCCGTGAAATATTCCAAAACATGAATATTTTTAACCTAACTCAGATTATTTTAGTCTAATTTAAAACGAAATATATATAGCTAAAAAAAACTTGGGGTGTTAGTGTACCCTGTTCATCATGTCTCAAACAAACATCCCTGAAGGAGAAAAAAGTGCAAAATCAAAAATAGCTTTCTTATTAAATAGGCATCCGGCCCAAAACTGGTGGCGCAAACGGTTCAGGGAGCCGAGGAGCACTATAGTATCCACCAAATCATCAATGATATTAAGCAGCTTTCTATTTTATTTCATTGTTTTAACATTTGTTTTCTTCCTAGGACTCTAAACAAAAGTGCTCATCGCCTTGCTAAAAGGGCTTTGAACACGGTGTAGTTCGTAAGATATTTACAGCCGGCAAAAAAAAAAAGAAAAAATTAAAGAGATTTCATTATAAAATTATGGTGATATCGTCTCGCCTAAAAACTTGTAATCTCGGCGTACATCGTAGTACTTGGAACAGTTGGAAGTTTTCATGAAAAGTAACAGCACCATCTTTTTTAAGGTAGGTAATCTAAGCCACATAATGCAACAACAAAAATGCAAATTTACTTAACACAGCAATGTACAATCAAGTGCCTATGTATGGCTGATTTGATGACCTTGTATAGGATTCAGTGTACCATTTGATCATTTTTTCCGTTTTCTTTTGCGCATGAAGACACACAAATCTTCTTTTTCTTTTGTGCCCACTAGTTTCACCATTACTCCTACCTGTTTTTTTTTTTTTAGATACTCCTTACCTGTTTTTAAGTACATATACTCCTGCCTTTTCTATTTTCTCTTTTGTTGAGAGAAAGGCAAGTGGTCCTTGGGAAACAACTAATTTTCGGGTATTCGGAATTTCAAATTATTTTATTCAGTTTATAACAAAAAAACAAGTTTAAATGAAGCATATGGTAGTTCTTTAGATTTCATGGGTCAGGTCGTAGTCGTTGTCAATTCTAATATCGCTCCTGAAACGGATTAAACCATAGAGACAATGTCTTACTTTATTAGGTTCAAAACAACGAGATGCCAACATTCTATTCTAAAAAAAAAAAAAGAAAGAAAAGAATACGCCTCGTGAATTAGACGGTCAATCTTCAACAATAACGATCAAGGGACTTGTTAGTAAAGATGTACTATGTCATATAAGCAATACTCCATAATACAAAGATTAGAGCATTATTATGGCCATTATCAATATTCAGAAAGTAGATATACCAAAAATAAAAAAAAGTTAAGACTCCAATAAATACAGAGCAATACAATACCAATTGTGTCCTAACAACTATTCACAAATTTACTACAGAAATTGCACAATGGACAGAGCTCACTAAAAAATTACTCCGTATGAGTCATGACATACTGATAGCACACTGAATTACAGTACGATTACACGGAGTGTAAATTCATAGTACAACGCAAAGACAGAAGTGAAGGATTCTTCAAATCCTAACACAAATTAATATGCAGGAAACACCAAAACCACGATGCACCAAATGCCATAAATCGCTACATCCTTATGTATTTGGTGGTTGTCTATTTTACAACAAGAAAAAATTGATTATACACAAACAAGCAAACGAACCCATGTACAGCGAGAAGTCTTCAAACTCAAAGAATTCTCTCTCTATGATGTCTACACATCTAATTTTAACACGAGCCTAGGCAAGGCAAGCAGACAGCTAGATACGAGAGTTGGGTAAAGAAGCACATACTTGTTCTTAGCCAAACGGGTTTCCACCAACTGAATGGTTCTGTGTGGACGTAGCTGGGTTTGAGGAGCCAAAAGCAGGGCTTTCACCACCAAAGCTTCCAAAACCCTGAGGCCTGCATAAAACATTCAATATCGTTGAATGAGTGCTAAACCAACGGGTCCCTAAATTTATTACTTGTGTCACAATGTCACGTATACATTTTGCCTACATAAAAGCCCCCAATATAATGTTTTTCGTAATCCCTATTAGTATGTGTTTGCCATATTTAGCTTTTACACGTCCAGAATCAAATACGAAGTACTACATCCTTTACTATGGCATAAATGTGAAGGTTGTCATATTGATACAGTTCAGTAGATCCTTTTTTTTTGGGGGTTTACTATAAGCATATATATTCAGCATATGCTCAATTCAGGCCTCTTTACCTTCGGGTCTTCTATTGAAAGGGCAGCTTTGAGCAAACCCTAAATAAGTTACTCAAAATACGTTATGGATCTACAAATCTTCAACAAATAAAATCACGATATGCCCTAAACCCAAGAGAACCTTATTGGAAGTCATATGGCTCCATACACCGCCGAAACTTCGTCTTATTTCAGGTTCAAGCCCACCCTTGTACTATTCAACACATTAAGGGAAAGGGGCAAAGGGCTATGTAAGTTTGAACCTCCGCAATTGCTTGCCATTTTTTTAATGTAGAGGGGGAGAGGAGGGGGAGAAGAAATACATCATCGTAGAGTAGATCGTCTACATGTCAACATTTTTTTACCTGGAAGGTACCATGCTATTGTGTAGTTGCTGACCCATGTATGCCCCTGATAAAAAAAAAATGAACTCAAAAACCTTCAAAATCAACATCGACGAATAAGCAAATATAAATCGTGTTTAAACAGAAAAATACCTGGCATGGCTGGTCCATGGGGAGGTGTTGCTGATGGGTAAAATGACGGCTGAGGCGGTATCCACGAGGGTCTTGCACCACCAAGGCTAGACGCATGCAGTGAGCCTCCAGGAGCTGCCATATTAGGCAAAGCCATATGCAAGGAAGACACTGAAGGGAACTGCAAAAACAAACATTGGAAAATCAAAATAATCACGATCAGCAAGAAAAACACAGCAGAAGTGTAACAATATACCCACAAGTTGTAAGACCATAGATGACACATTCCCTATGGTTTCTGCATACAGTTCTTTCAATATATATATAGGAAATTCCAAATGTGTATACACTACCAGCATCTGAAGGCAACACTGGATGTGACTATGTCTCCAAGATCATGATAATTGATAACAAACAAAATCAAGATTCAGATTACCCTAGAGAATCCGAAGATTGACATTCGCTAATATGCTACACGCCAACACTTCTTAGCTGATTCAACGTGGGTTCAAGACTATGGCAAACAAATTACAGCCCTGTAAAGACGATTAAGAGAGACTTGCAAGGAAAGCCATCATTAATCCTTAAACTACCACAAAATAAAGATGTAGAAAACCATCATTAAGATGTTTCACGAGTGAATCAGCGACATACCCTTGGAACTTGTGACGGAGATGCTTCAGCATTTACATCAAAAGGGTTTGCCGATCTAATTGGCTGTGGGATTGTTGGCATCGGCTGTGCATACTGCGGAAAAATTTGGAAATCAACTTCATGTTTGAAAGTAGAAAGAAGAAAACCAATTTTAACATGATGGCATAGAACAAAAATATACCATTGCAGGGTTATATTGCGTGGGAAATCTCATGCCAGGATGCATACCGGTTTGCCAACCGGGAGCTTGATAAGGGATGGATGAGTATGTAGCAGTAAAGAGATCCTGAAGAGAAGATTCATAGCCTTCTTAGAATCAATTATTTAGCCACCAACTGAGTGGATAACAAGTAGCGAACCATACCGCTGGTAGCGCTTGCCTCCCACTGGCTTTAACTTCTTTTGTTTGAGCTGAAGGGTCTGGGACACCTTGCGGTGCTTGTGCAAAAGCATTTGCTGTGTGTGCAACAGGATTGACTGTTATTCCCTGTGTATTTGCAGTGTATGACAACATATTGTGGAATCATCAATTTCTATTGAATGACTATATCTTTAAATTTATATACAAAATAATACAGGTTACACAAAAATTATAAGCCAATATCTACGTAGGTCACCTGAGTGTTTGAATGCCTAGGATAAGCTGAAACCAACTGAGCAGCACCAGGCTGATTGACAGCAATTATAGAAGGTAGTTGAGGGCTCTGCATACCACGCCATTGATTCCCACCATTTGCAGGCACGGTTGGAGCAAGAATGCGACCAACAGGCACGTCTCCAGAAGGGAAAGATGAAGATGATGATGATGAGGTCACGGATTCTGTAGGTAATGCTGTTGTCGATGTGCTACCCAAAGAATCAAACAGAAAGTTCCCACTAGATGACGCTGGAAACATGTCATTTGAAGGTTTAGGAGCATCATTAACATTAGTTAAGCCAGATGCGGAAGCGGGAACTGGAACAGACAGCTCTGAGAGCATAGATTCCAGTGGATTAGTACTAGGTGTTTGAGACACATGATCTTCTGTAACATTGTCAAAACAAGCCCAATTATCTTCATTTGGTGTACTAGTTGACTGTGCGTTTGATTGAGCTACAACTGACTGATGAACTTGTGTTACAGGCTCAGAAAATGTATCAAAATCAATCAAAGATGTAGCTCTTCTACGCTCTGTTGGGTTGCTACTACTTGATGCCAAGCTACTAGAGGATGCTGCCCTCTGCAAGATAAATTAGTCAAATATGCTTTCAGTTACTGAAGACTAAACTTTCAGTAGATCCACACGAATTCGTCTTACAACTATGAAGGAATTAAAAATATGTAAGCCCAATCTTAGCCAGTCTGCTGCACTATAGCAGGTATCGTTCAAGCATAGCTAACTGAGAGACCACAATTCAACGGGTTGGCAGAAAGCAATTAGTCAAGTTTCTCATCACTTCGCATAGGATCACAGGGAAAACATTATATCCTCTCTCTGCGTGTGTTGGGTAGGGGTTGTTAGTTGTTACAATATTATAAAAGGACTAGTTGCTGGATAGTCCCATTGAAAGATTCCAGCTAGAAATATCACTAGTCCATGCATTCTGAGCATCTAAAACATAACAATAGCATAAAACTTTCACAAGATAATGGCAACAACAATAGCACACCGTAATTCCTAAATGATTGGGGGTAATATGCGAACCATCATGGGAGATATATCCAAACGTAAATAGTATGATAGTGAATTATCCGAACATGAATAAACTATATAGTTACCTGTGTAATTGCTGCGCCCTTGCTGCTACTGGCTTTTGGAGGCTCACTAATTCGGAGAGGTATGACATTCTCCCCCAGTATATCTCTAACAGGCCTGGCAACAGGAGGACTGGATATACTTGAATCAGTTTGGCTATCAGGTGACCTGATTTCAGACTTTAGTTCACCATCAGAACTGCGGCAATCATCCGGCCTCCTTCCATTGGAAAACCTATCTTCACGACGCCAATCACTAACAATCCCTGTCCGGATAGGACTTCTCCCATAGTCACTGTGCCTCTGATTCTCTTGATTATACCCAGGGCTACTTCTAACGTCATGACCAGGACTTGGCCTGTCACTATAACGGCGTTCATCATCAAATGGTGGGCTTCGTGAACCACTTTGATAAGGATCTGATTTCCTATTCACATTTGATTCTTCTTTGTCACCCTATACCATATGTAAAAAGTTAAAGCTAAAACGGTCGTGGGTAGCAGATTAGTATAGTACAGTAAGTCTCCCTTAAGACGGGTATATCCGTCTTAAGGTTAAAACGGGTCAAGTATCATCCCACTTGTGCATATAAGACAAATCTTTTGTTTTTCCCCATGCATTTTTCTTTTGTTTTATTCTAAAAACTTGACCCGTATTAAGCTTAAGACGGATATACCCGTCTTAAAAGAGAATTTGTGAATATAGTATTTCCTCCATTTTTTTGCATTAAGCTCCATAGAGGTTTGCGCGTTTTTATTGAGAGGGGAAAAATAACTAGAGTATATATGTCACACGGATCTAATTTTTTCAGTATGTGAGAAATAGTAAGGATAAAAGAGTCACTTTGTAAACAAAAATATTTCATAATAAGAAACAGAGGTAAATGATTAAAATTTCTCCAAAGGAATATAGGGCTCATTGAAAAATAAAGGACTAACAGTGGAAAATATCTAACCATCTTCACCTGTAAAGTTTTGT
Organism: Gypsophila paniculata; assembly: GCA_032274805.1. Classification (NCBI taxonomy): domain Eukaryota; kingdom Viridiplantae; phylum Streptophyta; class Magnoliopsida; order Caryophyllales; family Caryophyllaceae; genus Gypsophila; species Gypsophila paniculata. Next base: position 4,888 of record JAUEKU010217648.1, on the reverse strand, counting down.
CACTGCTCCTTTCACCAGTATACTTTCTGTCTACATAGACATGTTTGATAAAGTTCCGTAGCTTGTCCACGTTGCTGGCATGGAAGTGACATTAGAAAAAAAAAAAACTCATGAGTCGAACATTAAGAGGAAACTGCTATTTGCCATCTCTACTTACGATTGACTCTTTTCTTTTTCTTTGGAGAAGACAATTATCAGTGAAAGAGCGTACTCGCTATAAAAGCTTCAGAGAATAGTACTCCGTACTAAGACAGTGACATAATTGTGTGACTATAAACCTTAAATAAGTAGCAGCGTAAGTTCAGTTTGACACCAGGGACATTTCAATGAGTGCTAACCTGCTATCAGGAGCACGTTGACCCTGACTGTCCCAATCTTTGAAAAAAATTTCTCTTGCACGCTGACAGAACAGTGCACAGGGAGGCATTCCATTAGAAACCTCATATGAGTAATGAATATGTACTAAAATGCTGGAAGCATACAAAAACGTACCTCATTCCCGCCAGCCTGAAGCGCAGCAATTTCTTGTGGTGTGAATTTGGCCATTGATACTGACTTGACTCGATGTGTGAACTCACGGCTAAAAATTACATTAAGATCATCATCAGAACCATAATCCTACCCGTTATCTTTATGCCAATAACATCACCCCGGTGTCAAGGCTACCGTCAATGATGAGATAAGGAGTTTTTATTGGTAACAATTATCTCTGTGTTGAAACACAGGCCGTTTTCAAATGAACCTTAAACGAAACTGTGTCGAGAAGTGAGTCGATGGTATAAAAAACAAGAGGCGATTCATGAGAACACTATTACTGATTTGAAGAAACAATAAATCAGTCAGAAAGTAGCACTTACTGAATGCCTCCACAAGTAGTGCAAACAAATGTTGAGAAGGTAATGCACACATACTGAGGACCCTGAACAAAAAAGTACATACATATTTACACATAGGTACTTGCACACACTCAAAATTCTAAAAATCAAAGAACTTTTTCAGGAAAAATAGAATAGGTACAAGCGACTAAAATGTACAGAAGACTCAAGAAAAGCCAAGCACAAAAGCAGGATAAAAACTTCTGTTCTAATACAAAAATAATGGAATAAGTAACTAAAATGGCCTTTTGTCAGATAACCAGGAGGGAGAATCTTATTAGATGAGTATTTCCTGTTTTGCTTCTTACCAACTCATTAGGCACCCAGCACTAAGGCAGTGGTCTCAGGACCAGAAGTCTGAAGATGAAAATAAGTACATTGATGTAAGTGTGCAACATCCCAATGACGGTATTGGGCAAATACGGTGTAGTTGCTAAATATATTGTAGCAAATGTGTAGCAACATACTAATATACCCGACCACCCACACTCACAATGGACATCGAACCACTTGGGAAAAATCAGAAAATCATTACAAGTCAATACATGGGACATAAAATAAAAAACTTTTAATTCTATATTCCAGTTTACCATAGAAAGAGAATGAGATCACATGTGTGTAAACAATTAGAAAAGAACGAGATAAACGGAACTCGTATAGAGTCACCCTAAGGTTTAATTTCTGCTTGAGATATCACTCACTTCCAAATCATATGGTGTCTAAATTATGAGGGTGCCCAAGATCCAGCTTCATGTGACATATGGTTCTAAAGCAGTAAACACGATAGGAAGGTTCAATTTGGATCCGGACAGCTCTAACGCCTATATGGTGTCTCCAAGTCTCCGACTCTCCACGCATCATATCTCTGAAATTCTAATCAGACAAGCCCTAATTTCAAGAGTATATAGCTAAGAAAGATAGGAGGGCGAGACAAGACATGCCTGCCTATGCAATACTAATTATCTTTTATCTACCCGAAAATGCATACAAGTAATATGGTTTTCTAATGATATTATCAAAGTGGAAGAAAAAAATTTGCGTGTTCCACTGTAAACTGCTTCTTCGGAAACATACAAGTCACACCTAAGGCAAACAACATCTGAAGTAAACATAAGTGAAATGCAAATACTGCTAGCTACTCCAGATATTTTTAATTGTGAGAAAAAAAATTCCAGAGTTTATAAAATGCTCCAAGACTAAGCCACCCCCTCCCCCTCCCCCCCACTCAACTTCAATAAGGTGTCTCGACACCCAACAAGCGTTCTTCTCACACTGCCCTGGTAAATAATGACTCGGCCTATATTTGTTAGAGAGAAATAACTAATGAGGTTGCACTTCACCAGTCAGGAGAGTTTATTGATAGCACAACAATTGACCACTTTGCTTAACTAACAATAAGGTTGACCGTTGACAATTCGACATAAAGCGACACGATAACTGAAATCGTCCAAATCATTATCAACGTAAAGAGTGACAACAAGATGCAATGTGCACTTTCGAAGCTAAATGATTCCTCCTCCCCCAAGATTTCATAAACGATGAAAATTTTCATATGGATAGCTTATGATCTCAACTATTCTACTACCCTGCTCAACTATTAAAATGTCGCATTCCATATAAGTTGCCATGAATATTGCAAATTATGCAGTAAAAACATGGAAATATAGCCCCAAACTGAAGTACTTCCCCAAAAAAACAAAAGTTGTAGAGCCTACAAACATACTGAATAGACATCCACATAACGAAAGCTGCAGCATATGCAACGGAGATGACACTGAGTACAAAAAAGTCCAGAAGTCGTCACACCGAAATGCAACATAAAAACTCTTCATAAGCATACAACATATTCAACTACTATCAAATTTACCACTAAAACGCGCACAAAAAACGTTCCGAAGCTACAATTTTCTCTATTAGCACGAATTGTTACAACAAAATGCAGCGTAGAAACACTTTATAAGCACACAACCGAATCAACTACTATCAAATCCACCACTAGAACGCGCATAAAACCTCCTAAAACTTACAACAAGCTACACAAGTTTCCGGTATCAACACGAAATCATATCAAGTAACAGAAATAATTAACAGCACACAATTCAATCAAAATCAATCGATTTCGTAACGAAAATCGATTATCAAGTCAAAATCATACCAGAACGTTGCAATTGATACACTTGCGATTTCCAGGCAACTTCAGAAGACTTCGTATAATCCTCTCATTTCTCTCATCTTCTTTAATTCTACTCGCCATTTCTCAATCAATCACTGCAATTAATCAACTGCATAATCATCAAAATTAACATAATCACTACAAATTATCAATCACTGCAAATAATCAACTGCATAATCATCAAAATTAACATAATCACTACAAATTATCAACTTCATAATCATCAATAGCAACATAATCGCAACAATTATTACGCTAATTAACTAGCAAAAATCGATTAATTCGAGATAAATTCAACAGTATAAAAATTTGAAAGCTAATTAAGCAGAGCAACAATAAACAACTTCATAAACTTAATCACAGCAATTATCAGGCTAATTAATTAGCAAAAAATGATTTATTCGAGCTAAATTCAACATTAATTATTGATTAAAGATGAATTTAAAGATGAAATAATAATCATAAAACCTAATTAAGTCGATCTAAGCAGTGAAAAAAGCGAGAAATTTTTGCAGTACCTTGAGAAAAAAAATCGAAGAAATTTGAGTTGCGCCGTCGAAGTTTCAACAGTTACGAGTAATTTTTTTAGATTTTTTTTCTTGGTGAGAAAGGTAATAATGCTTTTTTTTTTTAATTATTAACCGACAGTGTTGATTAATTAGTTGTACTGTTAGAGGGATAATGGTGGAATATTCAAATTTGTTGAGCTGGAAATTACAAAAATTATCAGCTAATTATGGAGTATTATAATAAGACGGCTTAATCTGTTATAATGTCAATTAGTTCAGTTGGTAAAGTAAAGAGGCGGGGGGAAATACATGACGGGTTCGAATCCTGTCAGTATTAAAATTGTCATTGTGGCTCCTCTTATACCAAAATAAAATAAAATAATAAGAAGATTTAGTTATCACTATGTAAATGAGTGCATCATAAATTCGTCAATGCATAGAATGATGAGTTATATGTGGTTAAAATGAGATTATTACTACTTTCGAAGTATTGTTGTGTTGCTTAATTAGAAGAATAAAATTGATGGGTCGTATGGTTACAATAATCGTAGTAATGATCGAAGTACTTTAGTACTATTGCAAACACTAGTTGTATTTGTAGAGCGTTTTCATACCTAAAATTTGTATATGTGTTACATGGATTCTAACTAAGAAAATAGAGGTAAAATGAGCTATGTCGACTACGTTTTACGTGCATCTTGTTGACCAAATAAGATATATTAGGTCATGGCTAACTTTAAAGAACGGAAGTATACATGGGTCAAGCTCTCGATCGGTCATTACCTAAGTTTCCTCACTGTTTTCTCGCTGGAGAGTCCGACCCGTGCCTCAATCCTCGATGTTTATCACCCATATTTCTGTCACATGTCCCACAATATTACAATCGCATTGATGATGAGTAAATAATAATGAAACATCAACTAATGAGTTGAACAAAATAAGAAATGAGTTAAACAAGCTAGAGATAGATATAAAATGAGTTAAATTTTTTTTACTAGAATCCGTATTTAATATTCGAGTAACTACTACTCCGACACATAATTACTCCTTCCATTCAAGTCCAAACACCTCGTATGCCTTTTTGGCACTATTCATTCAAGTGGAGAGTTTTCGAAATTTCACTCGATGTGTACGATAAAACATAGTCATGCGGGATCTTGTTTGATTTGTGTTTATTATTAGTAGAATAATAATATTAAATTTTTAGAATTTTTAATAATGCGAAATTACATATATTGTCGTTACTAGAGCTGTCAATCGGGTCAATCGGGTCGGGTTCGGGTCGGGTCTGGTCGGGTCGGGTCATATCGGGTCGGGTCATTATCGGGTCA
>JAUEKU010217538.1:0-16316 GCA_032274805.1 Gypsophila paniculata | reverse complement strand
TCTTGTGTCTAATGCAGGTCGGCTAAGTTCGGAGAGGAGCTAAGGCACTTACTGATGGAGGTTAAGAATCGCTTCCCTGAGTTCATAAAACAAGTGCGTGGAAAAGGTCTCTTTAATGCAGTGGAGCTCAATCAAAACGCTCTCCCTGTCTCAGCTTATGAAATTTGCATCAAGTTGAAGGAGAGAGGTGTTCTTGCTAAGCCCACTCACAACACAATCATACGATTGACTCCTCCGCTTTCAATAAGGTAAATGTAGCGATAGCCAAGTTATTTTTCAATACCATGAATGTGTTCTATTATTCTTCATTATGAGGAATATAGACCTGGCTGGCTGTGATTTTTTCGCTGGAATTAAGTCGTTCAGTACTATGTTACTTCGACACTTCACTTTAATCTTGTGTCTCGTGTTTGACACTCAACACCTTGATACCGACACAACACCTCAACACTTCATTTTAGACCAAAAACATGAAACTTTTTCACAAAATGGCTGTGTTCGACACTTTGACAATTGACACCGTGTCGTGTACTCGTGTCCGACTGGTCGTGTACTCGTGTCCGACTGGTGTAGCCGACTCTCAGTAACATAGAATGATAGAATTAGTATAATTCTCGTTGCAATTAGCCTTATGGAGCATTTGTTGTTGCTGTTGATGTTGATAATGCATATGCTCTATCCGATGGACTATGATTTAGGTTTATTGAACAACCAGAAAGGTAGAAACTAATTTCGTTTCGAGAAAAGGGTAAGCAACTGGAAACTAATTTTGCTTTCAAGTAAAGGGCTACGGTATTTGAGCTGGCTGAAGGGGTCGTTAATGGTGATGATGGATGTGTTCTATTTAATGTACTATGATCCCGCTCTTTTTCTCTCGTTACTAAACAACGAAATCCAATTCCTTTTCAACTAAAGGGCTACTGTATTTTAACGGGATCAAGGGGTCACTCCCTCTTTGCCTTAACGGATTTACAACGCCACTGAAGTGTTTTATGAGTGTGCTGAACTCTTTAATCAAGTAGTATGTGCTCAAATGTTAGTATCTGTTATTTGCAGCCACTACTTGTAATTCTACTCAAATGTTGTGCGATGTTTTGAATGATTTGCAGTGTGGACGAACTGAAACAAGGGGCTGAGGCACTTGCTGCAGTATTCGAGTTTGATATGCCGAAGTTGCAGAAAGAGAAACCTAAGCAAACTGCTTCAACCGAGCCTACTACATGCGACCGGTGTGGCCGAATTTTGCATACATGAGGATGATAGTTGTCGATAAACCGCATCCTGATACAAGTATATCTATAGAATCATACAATCGTTGCCCCAAGTTGCAGAAAGACCTTAGTCAGCTTCGACCAAGCCTAATACATGCAACTGGCGTGGCAGAAAAAAACCGCATCCTGATATTAATAGAATGATAGGATGATATCATCGTTCTCAAATAATATACTTTCCGATGTTCATTCCATTTTCATAATTTTTAATGGCAGATTATACAATTAGGTTGGTTTATCTCATAGTTCATCTAATATTCAACTTTCTACTTCTCGATTTGGGCTATCCATTTTCAAACTTCTTAGGACGATATAGATACTTTTTTCTTTTTTCGTCATCTGGTTGTATGACCTTTATGATTACTGTTCACCTGCCCCATAACTTACCTTAGCTTGCACTTTCCACAATAACAAAATTTTGAGTGAGACGATCTTATGAAAACATGTACGGAGTACCTTCTTCCTAAGTAATGAAAGCTAGGGAGTATTGGTTACGCATGGCAATAGTCCTAAGTTAACAATTTTTAATTTACTCACGATAAAATAAAGAAATGAAGAGAACGATGAAATTTTTCCGTATAATTTTTCTTTTGTAAATAATTTGTAACCATCAAATTTAGCACTTTAAAGGGAGGATGAATCTTAACCATCTATAATTAAAATGGAAGGTAAATACAAAAAGAAATAAATGATGATGATGATTTCCAAGTTATTTGCATGCAATATTATGTAATTAGACAACTGAAATTATTTTCTTGAAAATCATTTATGGCCATCGGAAATTTATTTTTAACCGAAGTACGTAGTATTTCCCAAATTAATAGCTTGGTTTAAAAATTACTCCGTACAAACTTACACAAAACCAAAATAAAAAACATCTCTTGTGGAAGCACGCAAATTTCTCTCAAATTTTTTCATTGCAACATTCTACTCGTAACGGGAAAAAAAAAATCCATCCGAAATATTCAAAGAAAAATTAAATTTAAAATCAAAATCAATGGCGGCGTATAGGGCTGATGATGATTATGATTATTTGTTCAAAGTCGTGTTGATTGGGGATTCGGGTGTTGGAAAATCTAACCTATTGTCGCGATTTACAAGGAACGAATTTAGCCAAGAATCAAAATCAACCATTGGTGTCGAATTCGCAACACGTAGTATTCGTGTCGACGATAAGATTGTCAAGGCTCAGATATGGGACACGGCTGGTCAAGAAAGGTACGATATAACAACTTATATACTTCATACGTTTTATGTTCCCTCGCTTTTGACATAACAATAAAAGAAATTGTTACATTATTTATCCTATAATTTGAACACGATCATGTTACGTTTCGAATTCAAGAATTCTGATTATTGAATTTTAGTTAGGTACGACATGCCTATTCTGATAGGAAAAACAACACGAAGGTAACAGAACGCGACAGTTGGGGACGACTCGCCCATGTCGTTCGTAATCAACTAAATTCGAGAATTGATAAAATTTGAAGAAATTATTTTCGCTGTCACCATTGTTATTACGCATTATTACTACCTTCGTATTATTTTTTCCTGTGTCGCATAGGAAACATTTACCATGTTTGAAACATCTCTTTCGAGGTACTAAAAATAAGTTAATTGGTCGATGATTAGACGAATTTGAATCTGGTATTATGAGGATGGTGAGTGTTATAGAGATGTCTTTTTCTGGGGGATTTTGTCTGTGTTTTGTTTGCTGTTTTTTCTTTGTATCATCTTTCTTATTTTTCGTTTCAAGGCTCAAGCTATTTGTCAGATATTTGGCTCAAATTAACGAAGAAAAATGAGTTACTTTTGGTACACTTTTGTTCTGTACTAACACAACGGCTCATTGTACTCAAGGTATCGCGCCATCACAAGTGCATACTACAGAGGAGCAGTAGGTGCCCTAGTTGTCTACGACGTGACCAGGCACGTCACATTCGAAAACGTCCAAAGATGGCTCAAGGAACTCCGGGACCACACCGATGCCAACATCGTGATAATGCTGGTAGGGAACAAGGCCGACCTACGCCACTTACGTGCTGTCACCACAGACGATGCCAAGGGCTTTGCTGAAAGAGAGAACACTTTCTTCATGGAGACGTCTGCTCTCGAGTCCCTTAATGTCGAGAGTGCCTTCACCGAAGTCCTCTCCCAAATCTACCATGTCGTCAGCAGGAAGGCCCTTGACATTGGAGACGACCCAGCTGCCCTACCGAAGGGTCAGACCATCAATATCGGGTCTAAAGATGACGTGTCCGCAGTTAAGAAATCGGGTTGCTGTTCCGATTAGTTTTTTAAGGAGGCTTCATAAGAAAGAGTATATAAATACAAATTTTTCATAGCATCATAGGATGTTAGTATTTGTATAGTTGAGTAGAATTGTCTGAATTTTCTGCTGTTATCTCTGTTTAATCTTGTATTTCACTTTTTTTTTGTCATCACATATATCATGTTGGAAAGAAATTTTTGATTTGGTTAGAATGATAAAAGCTGGATTATATTTCAGCATCATGATAAGTAAATAAATAATTGTGAGATAATAATATGCGAAGTTCTCCATATAAAATAGCGCAACAAATTGTTGTAGCGAGAGCCTTTTGAAGCATCGGATAACATCGATCACCTCTTTAGCACGAAGTAATATGTTTTCTCGTGATATGGGCATTACCATTCGGTTTGTGCATATTTCATGGTCTACGTATTTCAAGACGTAAACAATAAACCGAAAAGCATCCATATATTTAAATCAAAGAAGTACATTAGTTACAAAAAAAAAAAAAAAAAAAAAGTGTTCATCACCACAATCCAGTGCTATTTTGGTCGTCTAGCTAATTTGCTGAAGCTGCTTGTAAGATCATGGTAAAGTACTAGTTGTATTATCTCATAGATGGAAACGGGAGCAACGACGACGGAAATGACGGAAAAAAGCTGAAAGGTTCACTCACAAAATCACAAAATCCTGTACCCTTATACACGAACCTTAGCTGGCAAAATGACGCACCATAGGAGCGAACAAAGGCCCTGCATCACTGCCATAACAGCGCTTGTCTTTCACTATACCTGCACTTTTTTTTCAAACATGACAAAACTAGTAAACACAGAACTTAAGCGGCATGATCCAAAACCAAAAAAAAAAAAAAAAGTCCAGAACCCTCCAAACAACGATCTTCTGTTATGACTTCGTATGGTGGATTTGAGAGACTATTCCCCTTGCCTTCCCTCAACTTGTATCCAAACCAAAGGTACGGTCGCACAGATACCCACATGCTTCTCGTCATATAAAATCATAGCATTTGAAACATACATCTTTGAAGGATTGGCGGCAATGGACAAAGGGAGTTGAAGAACTTTAGCAAGTTAGCATATCAAAAAAAAAAAAGGATAAGATAGTAGTCTACAATCTTCCATTGGAAGACGAGAAAATGTTATGATCTGTTTCTTGACAAATTGGTATAGAGTGGATCGATGGGCGACAAATGAATGTCAACCAAATTAAAACATTCCTACGATGGAAAGACTTGGACCGAAATGTCCTTCCACTTCCCTCACCCTCTTCCACATCGCATTTTTTCCCTTCCCTCCTCAACTTATATTCAAACAAACGGCAAGTGACAATTTTGATCAACACATATACCAAATGTGTTAGATGATCAATAGTATTGGACTGATAGCTGGAGGAAGTAACAACGCATTGTTGTGCAATCGGATAAGCTATGTGAGATTGACTAAAGTAGTGAATAGGAAATCTTTACAACTCTAATTTTCAGTTGTAAATTTGAGAGAACTCTCAGCCCTACGGGTAGACTATTTTATATCGAGTGCTATCTTCCCTTCAAAACTTCAGATGATAGCAAACTGTCTGAAGTTCTGAACTTCGGATCATTCAAACAAAATGCTAAGAAAAGCAGTCCATTTTCCAACTCATGCTCCTCTCTCTCTCTCTCTCTCTCTCTCTCTCTCTTCCTTTCTCAAACGCTGTCCAGCTGATATTCCCAAACACCGAGAGCTCTAGTATACAGAAGATTAATTTTCGAAAAATGTAAACAACAGCTGCATGGCATCTTATTCTGTGCCAAAAACTGCTTCCAAATCATATGACAGACACATCAAAACAATGAACCACCCCGAATGCCTATGCCACGTTAGAGGGGAGTTTGGATAACCAACCGAGATAACTTGACGAGGTCGTTTCGGACTACCCATAAGCTGAATTCATCAACATAGAAGTACCTCTCTAGAAAAACGTTATGTTAACTATAAAAACAGATGATATTTTTGAGTGCCATTAAAAGTTGGCAGATCAAAGGCAACAAGCTGTAATACACCTAAAGTTGAACACCTAAACTTAGCAGAATCGACATAATTCCATTAAAAAAGATTGTGCCTAGAAACACCGCTGCATGCAATAAAACCTAAATAGAGTTAAATCCAGATAATTAATATCATAGACTTATTTTTCCGGACTTATTGAGAAGAGCTAAACCGGTGAAAACTGAACTCAAATAAGCTGAAATTAAGTCCAAAAGAACATGGCTTAATCAAACAAAGCATTATCAATCCAAATAAATTAAGACAACAAACCAAGAAAAACTTTACTCCGTAACATTTAACTCACACAAATTATCCAATAAAATGGTTGTACGACATACAATGGGGTTATAACTTATAACACTTCTCATTTGATGAACTAAGTCCACAAGCTATTATAAAATCGTTGTAAGTTGTGCAACGATCTTATAAAAGACTAACTCTACCCTAAACATTACTCCAACCTAATCAAACAAAACAACCATAATTCAATCCAAAACCAACTTGTCCATAAACCAACTCCACCCAAAAAACTTAAATTGACGGTTGGAGTCCCAAGAACGATTTTATACTCTTAACGCAACAAAACCACCCAAATTAAAAAAGAATAAAAAAACATAAACCCAACAAAAATAATACCATCACCATACCATACCAAAACATGGCTGATTCATAGATTCCATATAATTAATCCTGACTCGAACCCGAACTCGAAACCGAAGAACGATCCTCCTTAGAAGGCAAGGGATTACCACCCTTAATGACCCAACCAAGTGCAAAGAAGGCACCACCAGCAAGTATAGCAGTGCCCCATGCATGTGAATACCATTTACTGTACTGTCTTATTGCAAACCTCCATTGTTCTCTCAATGTTTGTGGGTCCGGGTTCACCTTTTCTGGCGGGTTCGGGTATTTTCCCAACTTTTGACCCGGGTTTGTGATTTGGTGTTGGGTTTTCGGATCATTTTTTTCTCCCATTTTTTCTTTTGGGTTTTGAGTTTTTGATGGGGTTTGATTGATCCAAGGTTTTGTTTTGGGTTTGAAGTGTGGAATTTTGGTGGGTTGTTACTTGTTAGGTAGACCCGATAAAACTGTGTCGTTCGGGTTGGGTCGGGTTATTTCGAATTTGGTTTTATGTTTTTTTTTAGTCAGTTTGGGTCTTTTTGAGTTCTGGGCTGTGAGGTTTATTGTCATCGAGTTATTTTGGGCTGGGTCGAGTTGGGTTATTTCGGATCTGGCGAATTTTTTCGAGTTGGATCAAGTCATTTTGATACTCGGGTTGGTTGTTATCGGGATGTCGGATCACTATCGGTAAAATCATACAAATTTGGTCTGATTTTTACAATAGACTATTTTTTTGAAAATTTTGTGGAGGAAATATGAATTTTTGCCAAGGTTTGAGTAAGTCTTGTGCAGGGGCGGAGGGGAGGAGGGCCAGGGGGGCACGTGCCCTCCCTTGACATTTCTGAAAAAACTGATATATAGATAAAGTAGGTCAACAATGAACACAATGGAGGAATTGACACATTGGCAAGGACACTCATATATTAACCTGGACGTGCTGTGTTCGATTCCCAGCAGCCTCTATTTTATTTTATTTTTTCATTTTTTGGTGTACTTATGGTATATAGTTTCGATAAAATAATATTTTTAGAGCATATCAATTAATATTTATTCAAAATTAATAGTTATCGTTAAACATGATGCTAATTGGTGGTTTGAAAGTTATTATAATATACAAAAATTACAAGGTTCAAACCTTAGTTTTTTTTTATAAAAAAAATGGTAGATGTTATTTAACTTATTTGCCAATTTTTTTTCTCTACTCATTGTCATTTATAATTGAACATGTAGTTGTTATTTTCATATAACAGTTGAAAGCGAATAAGTAATATATAGACATAAATGATTTTTGGAAGAAATTATTTTCGGATCGTCTACAAAAATTTTCTCGCCAATACTATTGTGCCCCCCTTTCACCAATTCCTGGATCCGCCCCTGGTCTTGTGTATGATAGTTCTACGCTTATGAGGACGCTTTTAATGATAAAAAATTACCATTTTAATGTTTAAGATAATTACTTCATGGTGGATGTTAGGTTTCAACGTCTGAGCCATGTTGGACGTTGAGTTTCAAGGTCCCAGCCATGGTGGGCGTTGACATTCAACGTCCCTCCGATGATCGGACGTTGAGTTTCAATGTCGGCTTGGGATTAGTCTTCTAAATTTTAATTTTCAAGCAACTTCAAGCAAAATTTAATGTAAAATTAGTATATTTAATGTACAAAGTTATTAGTAGTTAAGTTACAACCGATTCGGCGTCCGATGTTGATTTTGATTTTACTTTTGTTGTATTTTACTAGTATAGTACCCGTGCAAATGCACGGTTATTGTAGTCATTTTTCTTTAGTAATAATCATTTTTTATTGAAAATGTGGCTTAAGTATTCTTTGTTTTAGAATATAAATTGTATGCTACGTATCTACGTTCTTATGCAGATGCATGTGATCATAAAATATTGGTAAGATTAATTCATTTACAATAATATATATTGAAAAAAATAATTGAGATTTTTACGTTGAGCAGGTGCATTATACTTAACCTATCCTAAGCAGCTCATTTGGCATTTGTTAACATTAAAATTTCAAATTATTGTAAAATTTAAGTTAACCATGAACGACAATAAAAATACTTATCACCTCCGTTTATTTATATACGATGTTTTCATTTTTCGATATAAATTTTCGACTTTCATTTTACGAAAAAGTGCTCTAGGAAAGAATTATGAAACTTTTATCGTTAGATTCATAAATCATAACAATAAGGTTTTCGTAAGTGACTAAGTGTACACATTTCATCTTAACTCTTATTAATTTATGTTAATTTTTAGCACCCGTGCAATGCACGGTTTATATATTATTGTTATTAGAGAATTCTTGATATTCGTAGTACATTCAAAAGTGGTCTCTTTTTATTTATATATCTCCTTTTTTATATTATCACATTTAATTAAACATTATAAATTTCTTTTATGTTCTAGGAGTTCATATTATAAAATGCAAATTACTTTGTATAATGCAATATTAGTTTGCCAAATGATCATATAAGGTTAATAATATTTGTCAACATTTTTTGAAAAAGGATTATACGATAGATTGTATAACATAGCTCAAAAAAATAGCTCAAAAACTTGAAAAACATAGCTTTTCGTCAATTTTTTTTTTATTTGTTATGATTCTTACGTGTGAGACGGTCACATACGAGATCTATGGGGACACACAAATACTTTAGTGAGACGGTATCAGTGTATCCCAATAGGCTTATTGTGAGACCTCTCACGAAAATGGTGCTTATTTTTGTAATATTTTATCTTTTTTGAAGTTTAAGTGTCATTTCCTCTATGCTTCAAACTGATTTTGTGTGAGACGGTCTCTTACACGATCTATTAAAAAAAAAATATAATACTTTATAATGACTGTGCCGAATTAGATACTCCCTCCGTCCCGGTCAATACGTTACTATTTTCATTTTAGGGTGTATCAGTGAATACTTTATTATTTCCATTTTTAGTAAGTTTTTGTATGTAGAAAGTGATTTGCAAGTGGATTGGATAATCATATTTTATTGTTGTATTAGACATCCACTTGTATTTCCTTAATATTTGTGTAAAAAGTAACAGTAACGTATTAACTGGGACGGAGGGAGTAATAAGTATTCCAATTTCTAAATATGACAATATGCAAAAAAGGCTCATTCATTATTAAGTGGAATATTATATTGCATTCAATCCATTCACATGACAATATATTAGCCCACTACTCACTTTTACGCTGTATGTTAGTGTTAGTGTAGTGCTCCGTAATAAGTAAGTCAGAGAGCGGGAAAATGTAGCGAGTGAAATGCGGAGAGCTTGCCACATCAGCATGAATTATTCTAGTGGTTTGAGGATTAGTAGTATAGGAGGATTTTTTAAATTTGTTGGATTAGGTTGAATTTGGTGGATTTTAAGGGAGGAGAGAAAATGAAAGTGAATATCAATTGGGTCATTTCCACATAAAGCATCGACGATTCAATTCGTTATAAAACGTCGGCGATATTTCGCAACCCCCTATAAAATTGATCACCTTAAGTCTTAAATTAAACTATTAACTTTAAACACTGAAGTGGTTACTTTTTGTCATATTGAGGGCGACATACGTGTACGACGATATCATATGAGCATTTGTGCCAAGGTTTTGAGTTTGAAGGATTCTTTTGTTTTTAATGGGAGTTGGGGTCTCTGATAGCCGGATCAATTAAAGTTCAGTTTGAGATTGGTCAAACTCAGGTGTTTAGTCTTGTTTTATTTTTATTTCAGAGAGTTGGGTTCGAGGTACTTGGGAGTTGAAATTGGATTAGTTAAGGTTGGGAGTTTACTTGATTCAAAAGGTTTGAAAATTGATTGGATCAAATCTAAGAAAAAAAGCGGGGTGATATCATATAATTTTTTCGAAAATCCTATTGATGAGAATTATAACCTTGTAATTTTTAAATCAATTTGAACAAATATTCAATGTGGCTAATAAATAGTGACATAATAGACTCCACGTGATTGAACATAGGATGAACGATTAGTTTGGTAACAATGGCTGATGGGGTGTGGTTTCGCCAAGGGTGCAACCAACTCCAATGATGTCATCGCGGAAGCATTAATAAGACGATGATCATCACGATATGTCACGACAATTAGATTCATACTCTTGTAGCCAGTGATTATCATAGCATATCATATGGTCGACCCCTCGATCACAAATGTGGAAATATTCTTGTAAATGGCACTCCATCTGTCGTCCACTCTTTAAGGAGGTTAAGCTTGCAAGTAGGGAGTGACCCTTCCATCAAGTGGTCGACCAAACTATCATTAATGACGTGGTTATGTATACATGCATGCGTTCATCTACAATAAAGACAATAGCCTCAAGGCTATAAATACGTCAAGGACACATTATTAAAAGGTCATTATTGTTGGAAGTAATGGCTTCACAACCTTACTTGTCCACCAACTTCTTGTTATTTTCAAGGCGTTTTTGAAGTTAATAGAATCCAATGTATCCGTTGCAGTCAATCTCGTTGTCAGCAATGGATTTAATGTTTTCTGGTTTTTCCATCCTTTTCTTGTGTATATATTGACTTGTTTTTCTCTCCGCAAAACAACAAGTAAGAAACACACTTTCATCTTTCTCTCTAAAAAATTCTCTCTTGATTTTGCTGGATATTATGTGTGCAATCTTCATACTCACAACCACAAGTGCACGTGTTTGTGAGTCGCTGTGTTAACCTTGGGAGCTACCGGCATCACGCGATTTTCACCTTGATCGCGCCGGAATAAGCTTTCAAGTCAGTGGTTTCAACCACGACACAGCTTGCCTTTTACTTTGCTACCATTGTTACAAGTTTGTTCTTCCGATTCGAGCTGACGATGCAATATACAAGAGGTCGATCGACTTACCTCCAAAGTCGACCGAAATCAAGCAAGTCGACCGAATTCTTTTAGTGCTCGATCGAGTTCTTTTTCAATTTGATCGGTCTATTCTCAAAGTCGACCGATTCCTTTTCTCGTTCGTTCGATTGTTCTTACAATTATAGGCCCTTGTCAAAGGACGATCAGGTTGGGCCGGCCAAAAGTAAATCCTTGAAGCAAGTCGTACTGTACCACATAGTTGACAACCTCTAAATATTTCGAGAATTTTTGTATTATTTGAGGTACGGTTTTTTATTCTAGACACTGAAGACCAATAATAACCACCAACTTATTGAAATTTGTAAGTCAAAGTCAATCAAATTTGTAAGTGATGACTGATGAATTGAAAGATGGTACGCGCCACTCAAAACAAGCAACTCTAGTACAAAATCGGAACATACATGCTTAGTGGTCACTTTCGTGGTTCAACACAGTGGCGGAGGGGAGGGGTCATGGGGAGCACGTGCCCCCCTTGAATTTTTAGGTAAATAAAATTTGGAACGAATAGATTATTGAAAATAAAGTGGCATAGTGGTAAGTACGTATAATGTTTCATTTCTTGTGGTACTCAGGTTCAATTCTTAGTATAAGTAATTTTGGTATTTTTTTTTTCATTTACAAAGGCCCAAACCATAATATACTAATAGCTTTAGAGGCCCAATCCATAATGGATTAATAGCTTTATTCTTAAATTTATTTTAGTAGATTAAAGTTTATTTTTATTTGTTTATTACTTTTTTCATCTATTAAATTTCACAAATTATAGTGTACTCCAAAAAAAATCGTAACACCCTTCACATTATAGGCGGATGTTATTTTTGGTTTTTTCTCGGTGTGTATTTCGGTTAATTTTTGGTTCAATTTTTTTTCGTTATACGAGTAATATCTTAGAATTAGTCTTGTATACTATAAAATATACATTATATATCTAATAGAGTTGGTGCACTTTTATTTTCATTTGTTACTTGTCCTAATCATATAATATTACTTATTTTTCAACTTTTACACTTGCAAAAAATTATTATATTATATTAAATTAGTCTCATAAAAAATTTTGTCACGTTAACGTAATGTGGCGGAATTCCCAAACAAAATTTTAAATTTGTGCCCCCTTAACTCAAATACTGGATCCGCCCCTGGTTTAACATACACAAGTTTGACGCTTATTAGTCATTCTAATAGAATGCCGCAAACATTGATTTATTAGAGATTCCAAGTGACTATTTATCTTCAAAAGTCATATTTTTTATTAAGAATTAATCTTATAAAAGACGTTCTATTACTATAACAACGTGAAAGATAAGTTTACTGTTGCAAAACAATGTGACTATAATTATGTTGATCGTGACCATTGTTAACTAATATGTGACCACTTTTATATCTCTCAATTATGGTCACATTATACTCAATTATGATCACGGTCAGACTAAATGTGGTCACATTGTATTTATCATGAAACCCTTCTGACAATAAAAAAAAGTGTTAGACAGTCTTTTTTAAGACTTTTTTTTTTAATTAATTGGTGATAGTTTTTTTTAACATCCATCAAATTGACATATGTCAAAATGCAAAGTTTAGCAAATTGGAAAAAAAAAAAATATCACTTTCACAATCCATCTCACGTGAGGGTACCTTTCTCAATATGTTAAATTTTTTATCATTAACGTGTGCTAGTTTGAGACACGTTAGAAAATTTGTAAATGATACCAAGTATAAAACATGTTGGCATGAAGGTCATTGATAGGGATACTTTATGTTTTCTTTCTCTTTATTTTTTCATTTGTTACTATTATAGGTTGGGATTTAATTTGGTAATACACAATGGAGTATTGGAGTATTGACGTTGGTAAAAGAATATTGACCCTCAATTTTCTCCCAAATGAAATAACATATATTAATAGAAAATGAAGAGAATATATGAAAGAGAGTTTATTTTAACTCGAAAGTCAAATCTGCATATCATGCTTGCTCAAACTTACGTCAAGCTGATAAATTAAATTGACTCAATTTAAACATTCAACATGATAAGTCTCACCAGAACCTTATACTGGCAAAGAAACTTCACATGTAAAGTCTCGCGTCCAAAAATTAGAAAAGATTTTTACACTATAATATAGCCAATAACCTTCTATATATTGTCAATTTAGTTTTAGTATAAAATCTCATTTGGATTATGAAGCGAAATCTTCAATTCTAAATAGGTGCGGCTTAATGCATGGATATACAAATATTACCTAAAACGAATTAGTTAGAATATGATTTGAAATATGATTTGAGCTAAACCGGTCTGATATTAACATATCCAAAATGACCCTATAGATCCCTTAAAGTGACAAATTTATCTTAGGTATTACTCCTTCCTATCGAGATCAAAGGTTACACTTGTCTTCTGACACTATTAATATTCGTAGAGAATCTTGGTATTCCTTATTGTATCCCGTACACCTTCTTAAAAAGTATAGAAGAGGTGGTACTATTCAAATGAATAGTAGCTTTTTTTTGTTTTTTTTTAGGTTTGATAAATTTATAAAAAAATAAAAAATAAATTACCATCCCGTTTTCACGTTTCATTTCCGCATTTTATTTTAGACTAATAAAAAAATCTTAATAATGGTAGCTTTTTTTCTTTTCTTTTTTTTTTGGTGTGTGTTTTAATAAATTTTAAAAAAATCACATGCAACCCCTTTTCACGTTTCATTTCTGTGTTTTGGTTTAAAATAAGGAAAAAATAAATTTGACTTAACTAAACTGTAATTAAGTTCTACAGAATAGATCAATAGATATTTCAATATTTTTTTTCTAGGGTGTAATAATTTGTTTAAAAAATAAACAAAAACACATGCATCGCCTATTCACATTTCATTTCTACGTTTTGGTTTAAAATAAGAAAAATAGGATCTTGGCTGAACACAACTAAATGAAGTTGAACTAAACTGAATGGAATTGAATTGAATTGGACCAGAATTACATATAGCCCCTTTCCACGTTTCACTTCTACGTTTTGGGTTAAAATAATAATAAAAAAAATCTTGACAATAGTAGCTTTTTTATGGGTTTTTTTTTGTATTGGTTGTATAAATTAATAAAAAAAATTACATGCTGCCCCTTTCCACGTTTTATTTTTGCATTTTGGTTTAGAATAAAAAAAAGAAAATCTTGACTGAAGTGAAATTAATGGAGGTGAACTGAACTGAACTGAACCGAGCTGAAATTAAGTTCTATAAAATAGATCTTTCAATGTTTTCTTTTTGTGGGCTTAATAAAGTTTTTTTATTTTTAAAAAAAAAGTAAAAAAACAAAATCATATGTATCGCCTTTCTACGTTTCATTTCTATGTTTTGGTTGGAATAAGAAAAAAAAGACTTTGACTAAACTAAATGAAACTGAATTGAACTGAATCGTACTAAATTAAGTCCTTAAGCATAGAGTCGTACTCTACACTACTGCTCCCGATGTCCCGGTCATTTGTTAACACTTTCCATTTATGGGTGTACAAGTGAATTGTTAACACACTCTATATTTTGGTAGCTTTATTTGACTAAAATACTATATTAGACCCTTATTTTTTTTACTTACTTTACAACACATTTGACCCTATTATATATTCTCTCTCCACTTTCAACAATAAAATAGTATTAATACAAAGGGTAAATTGGACATTTAATCATTTCCCTTATTTTTTATGCAAAAAGTAAATATTAATATTTGAGCGAGATAGAGGGAGTACAATATAGCCACAAAAATACATTATTAGACCCTTACAAACCCTCACTCTACTTTTTTGGGTGGGTTTAATAAATTTTTTTTTAAAAAAAAAAAATCACATTCAACCCTGTCCACGTTTCATTTTCACGTGTTGTTTTAGAATAAGAAAAAAAATATTATTGACTGAAATGAATGAAGTTGAAATGAATTGAATGGAGGTAAATTGAACTAAAATTAAGTTCTATAGAACAACGTCGTTCTTTGCACTACTACAATATATACACGAAAATACATTGTTACGCCCTTACAAACCTTAACTCTATTATTTTGGATGGGTTTAAAACTTTTAAAAAAACAAAAACACATATATCCCTTTCCACGTATCATTTCCACATTTTGGATTAGAATAAGAAAAATATATTACTCCCTCCATTCAAGTCCAAATGACACATGCACTATTTACAACTCAAAAGTAAATCGATTATTCTCGACAATCTATAAGAGTAAATATAGTAATAATGTGGGATCTTGTTAGGTTCGTCTCTAGAATTACAATAATAATATAAACCTTTTATTTTTTTCTATAATACAAAATTAAAGATATTTAATTTACAAATTGTGTGTGATAAAGCCGAATATGTCATTTGGACTTGAATGAAGGGAGAATTACTTAACTGAATGGAGGAATTGAATGAAGCCGAGCCAAACTTAAATGAAATTAATACTAAAGAACAAAGTTGTACTCTACACTACTACAATATAGTCGCGAGAATACATTATTATACACCCTTATATAAACTTTCACTCTATTTCAAATATATTTTGGTAAAACTGACACCCGTGATAAACAAAACATAATTAATGACGATATCTTGGAGTACAACAACTAATATAAGTAAATATATAATCATGTAAGATTTTATTTGATTTGTCTTCATGAGCACAATAATAATATCAGATTTTAATAATTTTTATAATGTGTAGCTAAAAATATTTATCTTGTAAAACGTGTCTTAATAAGTGAGATAATACAAGTGCAACATTTAAATGGATAGAAGAGAGTATCTTATTATTAAACTTCCGCCATTATAATTATCCATTAATTGAATTATTTAATATATACACTAATTCTCATTTAAGATGGGGTATATCCGTCTTATGCTTAAAATGAGTGAACAAAAGCAAAATGCGTAGAGAAAAATAAAATATTTGTCTTATATGCATAAGTGACGATAATATTTGATATATTTTAACCTAATATACTCACTTAAAAAATATTTACTGTTTAAAATAATATTTAAATAAAGATAACTATTATTCGAGACAGGTGAAATATCTCATTACAAAAAGGATAGGCACATGCTAAACCTGTCAAAATCTAACCCGACCCGAAAATTAACCGAAACCCGACCCAAAAATAACCTGTAAATTACCCGACTTTTTTAACCCGCATCCGATAATGACCCGACCCAAAAATAACCCGAAAAAATGGGTCAGAACCCGACCCGTAGCGGGTTACCCGTTGGGTCA
>JAUEKU010217427.1:0-16321 GCA_032274805.1 Gypsophila paniculata | reverse complement strand
ATACGCAAAAAAAAAAAAAAAAAAAAAAAAACATGCTGCCAAATTCCATTTGATGAAGATTTTAGAACACGTGAGATATTGTAGCGTGTTTAGGTGTGCCCATAAGATAAGAATTTGTATACGATAGTAACGACACCCCCATATACGTAAGTTCATACCATTTTAGAAACTCTACATTCACACCCTCACTCTCTAGCTTAGCGACCTCACCCCATCAGCTTGCCATTCTTAACCTCCACCACAAGAGCATCGCCCACTTACATAACTCAAACCCTCAATGCCACGACTCTGTTTCATCCCCTCCACCATAAAAAGACTGTTCGTTTGATGACAGATAATGCAAGACTATTTCACCTTAATGTTGAGTAAGCTAGTGACTGGAATAACGTGCGCAGTGGAACTATTTTGAGATCTCACATTTCAGATTGCATAAATGTATGTTAAATCAGTACAGAAACGAGGATGTGAAAGATTTGGATAAAATCTCTTGTTTAGTAAATCTGTTGCAGGCATACATTTAAAACACAATTACTATGATAGGTTTGTGAGGAGTGTTTGGGTTATTAATTACTCGTATTAGATAGTGCCACAAGTGGCATTTGTGATTGAGCGATTTGATGGTTCTATAGATTCCTTGAACAAGGTATGCAATTGCTAGTAAAGGGAATGAGTGAGAGATAAGGAGAATTTCAGATTCTAGGCGTGGGAGTGTGGAATTACACAGGTGAGGAGTCACTTAAGTGGCGGAAGACTGCCACTGATGGGGCAGATAGTGAAAGAGGCATACAGGGCGGTTTGAAATGCATAGGTCTACTGCAACATTATTAAATGGAAATGGTTTAAATTGATGGATACAGAGCATTCTGTAAAAATTTTGATGACACGCGCTTGAGATCAAATAAGCTCCGTAGCACCAAATGAAATTTCCCTGAAATACAAACCACTACAAATTAAAAAACATATTCAAGTTTAATACGAGTACCTTTTTAATGGCCTTCAGTTGCTCATTTAGCAGATAACGGCGCTGCTCACCGCTGATTTTCTCTTCAATAGCTTTTGCTATGGTTTCCTTCACAAGAACGAATGTATAAAAATCCCCAAACATGTTAATACGTTCAAGAATGTAAGACTTCTTACACATCTGAGGCAAATACCTGAATCTTACTAATTTCCATCTCTTTCTTTACTAATTCCAAGGCAAGTTGTAAACGTTTTAGCACCTGAAATAATCAGTTCAAGCGATGAGTCACTAGGAGAAGTGTGTCAAACGATTCATGCCTATATTGTTCTGCATGAGTTTTGGTTAAATGCAGCTTACATCAAGCTCTTCAAGCACTTGCTGACCTTGTGCCCTGCTTGCCCCAGAAATAGCAGCTCCAAAATCTGCTAATCTTGGATAATTGAATTCACCAATATGCTGGAAGATAACAAAGATTAAGTTGGGTAAAAATGATGAAAAAACCATGTCGACAGACGACAGCTCAGTAGTTGGTTTTACCTTAGTATATGTTTGTACATGATCCCTCCAAAGAGAACTTTTATGCAAGACATCTCTCACCGTTGATATAACCTCAAATGATGTTGCTTTTATGACATCATCATCATTGTCGTACGGTAAATCCTACATTGAAAAGATTGTAAATTTAGCTGCAATTGCTTCAAGCAACTCATCGTCCACCACATTAAAAATTTAATATCTTACCTTCAGATGATCAACTTTAACAGTAAGAGGATCTTCTTCCACCTGCCATGAGCACAACCATAAGCTATTACCTTGAGAAACAAAGATTTTTAGAGGAACTTCGAGTTTCGACAAGCTTACCATCTCTGTTATTCGGAGTCTGCGATGACCAACAAGAATAACCTGTTCACCTTGGATGGCTGTAATCTATATGGAGCAAATAGAAGCTGAATAAGTTTTCTGAAAGCAACAATTTTGTTCAAAATGAAAGTGAATAAAATACTTCAACTGAAAGAGTACCCGTGCAAGTGTCCCAACTTCATGCAATCGATTCAACAATTCTTTCCCTTTATATTCATAGATATTCTTCTCAGGATCAGAATCAGGTTCATCTTTAACGAGAAAAGCGCCAGCAAATGGAGATTGCCTCCGCTGACTTTCTGCCAAAGCCGCTAGCAATTTGGGATCCTAAAGGAAAATGTAACATGCAACACAAAAGTCACAATAAAACTATGCTAGCAGTCTCAATTTTAAAAGGCGCGTGACAGATGAAGGTGATAAGGGTCCATCCACCCATGAAACAAAGCGCAAAGCGTATGCACATGCCTTGCGCAGATGATGCATAAGATTGTTACAAACAAATTTGTGTTTTGGCTAACGAGTTAAATATGGATATTGGGGCAAGGGGAAAGTCCAAATACATAATTGAAGGAAAAAGAAAACCGAATTCGCATAGTAGTACATATTGCTCGTTGTGCCGTATGCATAAGCACACCTAAGGTGCAAAGGCGTTTAGGCACTAACAGTACACCTTAAAAGCCAACAAAAAAACCCCAAACATACGACAATTTCTAAGCCATCTCTCTTCTAACATGTAGTTATCGATTAAGCCATAGAGGAATGAGCTTGTGTGACGATGGCAATCCATGACCTTAACAATTTTACAAGGAGAAGAAAGAGTCAACTTCATAAGATCAACTCCTTAGTTTACAAAGTGATCAGCTTTTTCCTCTTCCATCAACATGGGAAACTCATGTGTTCAACATTCATATAGATTAGAGGTCTCTTCACACTCTGCCTCACATGTGAGGGGTATCAGAAAGCCAACATAGGACACACTGGAAAAATCAATGTAAGGAACCATTTCCGTCCTCACCCCCGATTATATTACATGGCCTAAAGCATAACATAGCCATGGCAATGATTGTAGGTGACACTTACAAAGAGTAGAGTCAGTCCATTTAGTAAGACCAAAAAGTTTCTATAACGAAATCTTGGTTTATAAAATGATCAATTATCAGCTTTTGATCAACGTGGGCCGCTTGTATAGACAATTCATATGGAATTGGGATCTTTTCACATGTAAAATTCAAATTATCTACCATCCCACGCAAATTTTTTCGCAAACATCTCTTCTAATTCAAGGAAACAACAGTTCTAAATACATATTTCGTCAGTTTCATACCTTGACGTAGATTGGCATGTAGAATCCCGGAAACAACGGTCTATGTGGAAGTGGCAATGCCAAAACCTGCCATCAAAAATACATACAACAAGAAAATCATGAAAAAGGTCCACACCACTCCCTTCCGAAATAGAACAAACCCACTCCAAAACCCGAAATCAGGTTCAATAATTGCAAAAGCACCCCCTTCACTTCATATATAGTGATCGTCGATTGACTCCATCTTCTACATCCAAGGCGCCACTCTCACACATCACCCATCCCATTAAATACGGGCCTAGCCAATTCTCTAGCTACGTGGACGTCAATGTAATACGAGGAGTAGCTCGAAAAAGTCTCGAAAAAGTCGGCCTTCACAATGAATTACGACAGACAATTCTAAAATACCTATTGTCGGTCTTTCAATTTCAAAGTGTAAGACGGTCTTTTAAAATACTTACTCTACGACAATAACACACATATATACACTAAATTCTAACGAATTCTCTAGCACAATGCACGTCAATTCAACAACAAAAAAAGTGACAAAACCGCGAAAAACAACGACACGAACCGTGAAACAATCCTCGGGCCGGAAGACGGTGGGGAGAATAGCATTCTTAGAATCATCCTCTGCCGCATCCGCCTCGACAGCGGCGGCGGCAGCAGGGACATCATCAGGAGCGTCTGAAGAGAACGCGCGGCGGTACAAATTAGGGTAATAGCATTGACTCGGTCGCCGGAGCGAGTTGATGACTCGGCGCAACGGCGACGGCGGCGAGTGAGGAATCGGACGAGTCAAGGGGGTGGCGACTCGGTTGATTAGCTTCAACATGTCGGAGAATAGCGAGATTAAGGGTGAAATTGAATTGGGGAAAAATTGGGGGAAAATTCTAGGGTTTATGATGATTGAGGAAATGAAATTAAATTAAATTGGGGATTTAGGGATTTGGGGAGTTTAAGTGAAATGAGAACATTGTGGAAGGCTAACTTTCTAAAGCCCTCTCTAAACCCTTCTTGTATAGCAAGTTAGCAACGTTATGGTTATAATTGTGTGAATATTAACCCGGTCCGTTAGTTTGTCACGTGATTTTTTTATGTTTGAACAAGTAGAAAATTTTGTTTTTTTTTTTTTTATCGGAAAAATATTGATTTAGTGTTGGAGAAGACACTATCGTGGTAGTAAGTTATAGGCTCGATTTTTTCACCCTGTTTTAATTGCCTCTTCACTCATACACCAGCCATCAGCTCGTATGTGCTTAATCTACTCGACCATTTCCAACCCCTCCTGGACGACAACCATACTTCACCATCGCCTTCATTATCATCGTT
Source organism: Gypsophila paniculata (assembly GCA_032274805.1). Lineage (NCBI taxonomy): Eukaryota > Viridiplantae > Streptophyta > Magnoliopsida > Caryophyllales > Caryophyllaceae > Gypsophila > Gypsophila paniculata. Next base: position 11,864 of record JAUEKU010217427.1, on the reverse strand, counting down.
CTGAAAAAAGGATATATGATTGGTTGAAGATGCATCACCGTCACTCACATGAAGTTGCTGACGGTGCAAGTCGAAGTTAAGATAGCTGACAATGTTTATGTTTAGATCATCGATTCTAAAATTTTTGCTAAATCGATTTAGAAGTATCATTAGTCACTCTATATCATCAAATAGTGCAAATTATTTAAAACTTCGTTTGTACGAGTACAAATGAACCATATTTGTATTCCTTAAAATTTTTTAATTTCTATTAACAAGACTGTTCTAAACAAATTTTAAATGCGAAAAAAATTACTCCGTATAATATATTGTACTCGCTTTTTTTATTAGAGGTTGTACATATATATAGAGACATTATAAATTTCACATTTTTTCTTCAAGTTAGCTCAAACTACAAACACAAGCCTTTGAAGACGGCGGTTCCGTCACCGGAAACCACCCCAAAATCGCCGGAGCTCCGGCAACCACCACCTCACCACACAAACAATTCAACATTCACAAAATGAATGTTCTTCGAAACCCTAGATCACTCAATTTCACCCCAAAAATCCCAAAAAAATCACCCACATTTCTCAAATTCATCATCATTTCACCAATCAATTTCTCCACAACTTCAAATTCAACTCACCCAGAAAAACCCTACTCAATTTCAACCATTTCTGACCTAATTACGGCGCAAAATTGGGGAAAAATCAAGGGTTTTTTGGGGGAGAAGCAAAACCCTAATTTAATTTTGGATGAATTGATTGAATCCAAGGCAAACCCACGTGTGATTCTTAGTTATTTTAAGTGGGTAGAGAGAAATTTTGGATCTTGTAGTGAAATTCGTGTGTTTTTTAGGGTTTTAAATGTGTTGATATGTGGGAAGTTGTTTGGGGAAGTGAGGAAATTGTTGAATGGGATTGTGGGGAGGGGAACGTATTCAGTGTCGGAGTTTTTTCACGGGGTTTCGACGTATAATTCGACAATGTCGTGGCGGTTGAATTCTGTAGTGGTTGATATGTTGGTGTTGTCTTATGTTTGTGATTCAAAGGTGGAGATGGCTGTCGAGGCGGTGAGACGAGCGTGGGAGTATGGCTTTCGGTTGTCTGTGTTGTCGTGTAATCCGTTGTTAAGTGCATTGGTTGATGGGGGCAATGTGAAGGTTATGGAGGATGTGTTTAAGGGCATGATTAGGATGAGAGTTCGGCCTGATCTTAAGACGTTTAATGTCGTGATTTCCGGGTTTTGTAGAGCTGGTAGGTTGCAGAAGGCGGGTGATTTGTTGGAGGATATCAAAGCGTGGGGGTTAGAGCCGTCTGTGGTGACGTATAATACGCTTGTTAGTGGGTATTGTAAGAAGGCTAAGGTTGGTAAGATGTATAAAGTTGATGCTTTGTTGAAAGAAATGGTTGCTGTGAACGTTTTACCGAATGAGATTACGTATAATATTGTTATAGACGCGTTCTGTAGGGACCGAAACTTGGTTGCTGCTATGAGAGCTTTCGAGGAGATGCAGAACCAAGGGTTGAAACCTGGGGTGTCGACGTATAATGCACTGCTTAGGGGTTTGTGTAGTGAAGGGAAAATGGACGAGGCGTTAGGTTTACGAGATGAGATGTTTCGTGTGGGGTTGGAGCCTGACAGTTTGACGTATAATGTCCTTATGAATGGTTATTGTAAGAAAGGAATGGTGGAACGTGCTCGAGAAATTTTGGATGATACAGATGGGAATGGTTGGAGTCCTACCGTCGTTTCTTTCAATACTTTGATCGATGCTTACTGTAAGGCAGGGATGATGGATGATGCTGTTGCATTGAGGAAGGTAATGATAGAGAGGAACATAATACCTAATGTTTCGACTTATAATTGCTTGATTGGTGGCTTTTATAGAAACGGTGATTTTCAATCAGCCAGTGATCTTCTCAACGAAATGAAGACATTTGGGCTTAAAGCGGACATTGTGACATACAATGTACGGATTGGTGCTTTATGCCAGAATGGTGATACAAGAAAAGCAACACGCTTGTTAGATGAAATGGTCGAGATGGGTTTGAGGCCGAGTTGTGTGACCTACAATACCGTGATTGAGGGATATTGTCGTGAAAAGAAGCTGAGGGCTGCTATGAATATGAAAACGAGAATGGGGAAAGATGGTTGGCGAGCAAATGTTGTGACGTACAACGTGTTACTAAAGGGTTATTGCAGTGACAGCAAGCTAGAAGAAGCAAACAGGCTTCTTAACGAGATGTTGGAGAAAGGCTTAGTCCCTAACCGCGTCACGTATGATGTAATCAAGGAAGAAATGATGGAGAAAGGATTTGTTCCTGATATTGATGGCCATCTTTATAGCCAGCCTTCTGTGACATAATATGCTTGTCGAATTCGTCCTAGAACATGCTCATAGTTTCTGATACGAATTATGGCAGTGTCACACTGTATCATTTAGCAGGAGTGCAACACCCGTCTTGCCTGGAGTGACTTGTGTTATTGCAAATTTTGATCATATAGCAGCTTTATGGAAGCTTGATGACGCGAAAGAATTATGACAGCAGTATTCGAGTGCCTCAAATATTGATTTGGGAGTCGAATGTTTGCAGCCTGACTCCATGTTAACAACATAGAGGCGGTCTTCAGATGACTATGAGCCCAAAGTTTTCTCTGCAGTAGTTGGGAGTCGAATGTTTGCAGCCTGACTCCTTCGTTTTTTGAAAAAATGGTGTTTGAGTAAAAAAAATGAATAAACGAAAAGAACGAGGGACTTAAAAGGAGTAGGTTAAAAGGAGAGAGGGAGTAAAAAGGTAGGTTAAAAGGAGACAAGGGCATTTCGGTCACTTTTGAGATTTTTTCCCCCAAAAGTCAATGTATTGCTAGACAGACCCATTTTTATTCCAAATTTATATTGCTTTTCAGAAATGGGTTGTCTAGGAGACGAAGTCTTTTAGAAATGGGAGTAATTTGGGTGTCTAATGGACTCTAATCTCAGTAACTGGCAGAATATAACAAACTTGTCGGAGTGACGCACACACCTGGTATTAGCAAAATAGTGATCGAGATTCCGGAAACGAAAGCAAACTTCACTTGTGTATACAAAAGATAAAGAGCAATCCCAATTTGTAAAGGCAAACTGCAAGTAATGCACAAATTTGGAGGGTCAAACAAAGAACATCCAATCAAACATATAAAAATACATATCCATATGGAAACAGATAGCAAATCATATGCAGAAAACGGGTCACTTGCATGCTCAAAAAAACATTGCAGGTGAAGGGTGAAGCCATTTCCTAAACAAAATTATAAAATGGCAGTTGACACAGACTTCCATTGTCCTATGATGGTAAAGCGTAACAGCTATACAATGACAGAAACTGATAGCATTAAACGAGCTCCAGTCGAAAGTTCTGCTCATAAATTTTGTTTTTCAGTCCCTCAGTACATGAGGCAAACACTAAACAGGAAAAGGTTGTACCTAAGGACTAAGAGTGCCAGTCATTCACCATTACCTCCACATATCATGAAAACTGTTACACAAGTTGACAGTGCGCTCAGCATCAACAGACATGAATGTCTGAATTTCTCCTTCAGAGAATTTTGCTCTCTGTGCAAGAGTGACAGAGAGGCACTGCATAAAAAAGATAATTTCTCATGATTATTATACTAGGTACATATACTTAGGACCAAGAAACTAAAAAGATTTTTATTACATAAATGAAGATGTATCTTAAATAGCTATACTTCGATTCCATATCCCAAAGCTTAGTCATGAAAAGCAAAGTATAGATAACATTGATGCTGGAAACTAAACAGTCAGAGTTGAGCTAAAATCTGATTGTGAAGGTTCCCAAGATCAGACAAGACGGATGGATAATTTGTTCAAAGAGACATGCACACAGTATTAAAACTAATATAAGAACATAGCATCAGTGTATAATTTAACAGAATTCCATCACAAAGACCAGCGGAGAATAGAAGTTACCTTTTGATATATAACAGTCATTATACCGGATCGGAGCTTCAACTTCAACACAGAAAGCCGATATGTATATTGTGTATCAAGGACGGACCTGCCAGTATAAAAGAGGCAATACAAGCATATTAGGAACACTGAAGAGATAAAAAGCAGGAATGATATCAGAAAGGCTTCATCATCAAACTACAAATTCTACAATCTAATGAAGCACGCACATCCATCCCTCCAGGCTCCAGTTACCTCAATCCTACACCCATTTACAAAATATTCACACATCAAGATTCATGCGACTAGAAATACTACAAACATACATCGGCAGTGTACCCCCCTCATCATTACATGACTCTTTGTAATATAGAGCCTACTAAGTACGGAGTACTAACTAAAGAAGTTGGTAACTACCAATATTTTTATAGTTTCTCATTCAGGTACATTTTAGACAAGTCCCTTTCACGACATATCCACAGTCTTTGCAATTACAAGACTAATGTCCCAAACAAATTGAAACAAGATGTGGTATGATAATTATGCGCAGCAGAGATAACATGAGAGCAACAATGAGAAAAACAACAATCAAAAAAATCGATTTTGCAATTTGAAATATGATATACGCCGTACTTTAAAACAGATGTTAAGCCCAAGGAGATTGCAAGAACATAGCCGTCAATGCCTGCAGGATCTACAGACATAAAACGAAGCAGCGGAAAGTAAGAATGCAAAAGAAGAAAAGGAAAGGGAAAAAAAAAATGGCAACTCAAATAAAAGAAGGCCGTTCCTGTCAAAGCTACATTCTGAAGAGAGACCATTTGCCAACTAAAAACTTTTTGAAGAAGATTATATCCAATAGGCAATAGCAACTCAAATTCATGCATTTTTTGACCACGAACTCGACTAACAACCTGAGAACATTTCAAGGAGACTGCATATTTCTTACATACGTGAAAAAGATAGAGAGTTAAGTGGCATTGACAAAAGACTAAAAGAGTAATCATACTGTTCCTCCTTAAACAACAGTCCCATGGGTCATATTACCTAGAAACTCTAGGGCTGGACTTTATATTAAATGCTTGCTCTAAACCTTCCATTTTGTGTACTAGCAACTAAATTCAGTAAATAATGACGGAATTAGTTCATAAGAAGTTGGATAACCTTGTTGAAGGAATCGAATTAACTTATTCAGAAGCAACGGCCCCACAAACCCAGTGCAATCATTAAGCACCTGCCAGAACATCATGATCCAGTTAAGGAAATGTCGGAGCGAATAATTTTCAAAGTACATTGTTGTAACTGAGAGCAGTATGACACTGTACTAGACAACCACCTTTAACAGGCCTAGGCGAAAGTACGGCCAACCATATGCTGAACAAATTGCCTTGAAAAACGATGGCTTGTGGCAGTCATCTACATGCTGAGATTGCCAACTTGACAGCAAAACATTATGACAGAAAGAAGGATCCATTTCATGCGGCAAATCAAGCAGTTCTTCAAAATCAAGCTGTTTCGTTACGCCTTTATCCATTATGGGCTTGATATTGCTGAATGTCAAGCGCGACCAAATGGACTGAACATTTCCCTTTCACAAACAAAGAAACAAGAAACTAAATCTAAAACTGAAACAAAATACCAAGACACAGCCATATCATGAAATGTATCCTTTTATTAAAAGCTCTTTTTTATTACGAATCTAGTGATATAAATTTTATAATGACAAGGTACTTAAACATTAAAATTGTCAGGCAAGTGTTCCTTACAGAATCCGTAGGTGGGCCTTTCTCGAGGTCATGTGACAGTAGAGGATCCTCCAATTCGTTATCCATCCTGTAAGTATCAGATAAAACAATGGAGTGACGGTAGGGAGAACATATCAGATTAAGGGAGAAATCTCAGAAGATCTAGACCAATGATAGTTCTCTACACACAACAAATGCAAAAAATATGGCGAAATGGTAAGAACCTTCGGAGTAAGGAAACCTGTTAGAAAAAGTCTGCTTTGATCGGAGAAAGTCCGCGCTAATTCTGAATGCTACAACAAGTACAAAAACGAAATATCTTTCTACAAACCACAAAGCCTGCAGACCATATCAATTACTCCTTATTAAAACCACTATCCAATATACGGAGTAATATATACACTCCTTACTCGTAATTCAATTAGATTAAAAAATCGAGGACTCATCATACCTCAAACAAAGACAGAACAATCTGCAAATGAGGCAGTTACAAGAGAGGCCTTACACAATCCACCAAAAAACACGACACGACTGCGACACAAGCTGTACCAGAAATCGCTTAGCGCAGCAGTCTGAAACTCCAAATTTTAACAATTCAACAATCAAACACAGATGAGAAATCAACAACGAAACAAAGGTACATTCAATCTCACACCCGAACATTCAAACAAACAATTAAGAACATCTATACATCAATTCATAGTACTGAAATCCATGTCCGCTACACAACTCACTCAAATTCAACACCACATCAAACAACGACATGCACGCTCCAACAACGAAATCAAGCATAACAAATCCCCAACTACGACGTATTTTACGCCAATTAATTCAACAATCAAACAACTTACAGACGATAAATCAACAACGTAACAAGCTACAATCAACGAACGACGTGCACGTTTCGACGTCAAAAACAAGCATACAAAAATCTATAACAACAACAACAACTAACGTAGTCTAACAAATGCAATTCATACGACGCAAAATTAACGCTAAAAAATACTCCATAATCATAATCATAATAAATAAATAAATAAAAATCAATCAATACAAGTAGTTGAATGAAATCGAAACCTCTCTTTGTTCGCCATTACTTCGCAACGATGCAAACACCTGAAAAAAAAACAAGATGAAGAATTAAAGCTCAAAATTATTAAAAAAAAAAAAAAAAATCAAAGAATGATGAAAAATCGACGTATTTTACGTGAAATTAATTAATCGATGAAAAAATATCAGGAGGAATTAGAGCGAGGTGAAATTAGGGTAAAAATGAGGATGATGAATTTGATCGTCGTCATGGTGTAAAAAGTGTGAAGAAAAAGCGGGAGGTTTTCGAAAGCGGTGGTGCACCCATGCACTTTGTTTTGTTTCCTTTTCCTGTGCGCGTGCATTGCTTCATGTGATTCCCACTACCGTCACGCCCGTTAGTTCTCGGATGAGATCGTTGTATATGGTTAATATTAGGTCGGGTCGGGATAAATGAAGTGGAGTTTTTCACATATCACAAATGTTCTTATTATGAGTCCGTCATATGCTTGCGACTGTCTTTTCGTGATAAAAAGTGATCACTTTAAAGTTAAGAAGACTAGTTTAAAGTTTAAGCTGACTAGTTTTAAGGGTTGAAATGATCCCCATAAACCTTAAATAATCACATTAAACCTTAAAGTAGTCACTTTTTATCACGAAAAAGCCCGTCGTGTATGACCGTCCTACAAAACTTACTCATTTTTGTTTATCTATGATTTTTGTTTATCTATGATTTTATATACAAAAAAAAAAAAGAAATGTTCGAATTATAAATTCAAATTTGATTTATATGGCTACTTATCTATTAGAGACATTTTTATCGAATGTGTATAATTTAAATATTTTTTATCAACTAGAGTTTGCTCGATTTACAAGTGGAATTGGGTACTGCCGTGTCAATTTCTCCAATCATGTCATGACTCGTACACAATCCACTAAATTGGCGTGACTAGAGCCTAGATCATCTTGTGGTGCATGCTTCTCTTCAAGAGCATCAATGTGACATCAAAATAAAAAGGGACGACAAAGATCAAAATTAGCTAGTGTGTAATGCTTGATATTTATCGAACTTAATACAATTAAGTTTTAAGGTAAAGATGTCAAAAGAATTAGCTAATACATCACTATAAATGATGGTTTGTGTATGTCGAAATGTAACACTACGATCTTCATTGATCTGAGAATGTCAATGAAGTTTACAAACTGTTAAAACCTACATATGATTTAACACAGTAGACCTTTGGCGGGAGGCCGAAGGGCTACCGATCCTGCTTCTGGTTTCGAGTACTTCTTATAAACCGCCTTCAGCCTGTGCTCCGGAGCAGTCACGTGGAAACTTACCAACAGCCTAGCACACTCCCTTAGATGGTCCTCTGAGTAGCCTGTGTAGTGCTTCAGTGTTTCGGTCCAAGATGGGCCGTTGCTCAATGTTGATCGAGCTGCGTACACGCTTGAAGCGGCTAAGACGGATGGAGGGTACTTGATTGTGGTGGAGTAGTTCATTATCCCGAGTTCAGCAAAGAAATACACCATTTTCTCCATCTATTATTATATTGGTCCAATACAAGAAACAGCAAAACTAGTCAGAAGAAAATAGCTTAATTTTGCTACCCAAAATCTCTTGTTTAAGACAGATGTACGCGTGTGATGAAGTTGTTTAGGGAATAGAAAACGCATGTATCTATCCCTTAAACAGTTCCATCATAATAGAAGCGCGTGTTTCTATTTCTTAAAAAAATTTGCCGCATGTGTGCGATGCCTACAGAAGAAGAATAATTGGGACAGATTTACGCAAGATCGTACCTCTAAGTCAGATGGAACCGAAGCTTTTACATATCTTGCAAGGAACATGTATGGAGTAGGAACTGTCAAGTACCACTCGAGCTGCCCAAGTATCGCTTTCTCCATTGCCAACACTTGTTCTCTTACATAAGCCTTGTCCGATATGTGAACAAAATCGTTAACCTGCAAAATTTTCGGATACCATTACCATCGGTCCAAAAATTTTATAACTAGGTCGATCAATTTTCGACAGTACCTCAGGTGCCCAGATTTCTTCATACTTGCACGCAATAAGCATTGAGGCAATGCCAACCAACTGAAGCTCCTTCCTAGGAACAACCTTCATCGACAGGAATCGATCGATGATATTCACAGTAAGGTAAAGCGTTTCCTGCCTCAACTCGAACTTATGGTGGACTTCAATCAACCAGTCCACAAGAATTGACCTCATTTTCTCATTGATGTCAGGCTGTTTTCCCATGTAATCACACACCCGACTCTCGTCTTCTGCAAGTCTGTAGAACTCGTATATGCCCTCAACATACTCGACTACTGCCAGCTCATCCTGTACACTCCCCTCATCAATGTTTACGACCAGTTCGTCGGGCTTTCTTGTCAGTCCACAGGCTTCCTGCAAATACATCAATTCCATCGATCAGAAACTACTTTTTTGGCGAATCTGATGCTGACGGGTTTCAAACCAAGTTCGTACTATATATACCTTGCTGCGTGCAGTGAGGAACGATGTCAGGCTTGCAGATTTCTGCTTCCGAGATGCTTGTTTCTCGTCGGGTTTGTCATGTGCAGAAGGGGTTTTCTCAGGGTTTAGTGACACTATAGGCTTCTTTTTTACAGGGACCTTTTTATGAGCTTCTGCTTTTCTTACACCACCTACTTGATTCACATCTACCAATTGTTCCCCTTGTTTCTGAACATTTCAATCACGTAACCAAGAAATCACTCGATAAGTATTGCTAATTCTTAGGGGGTGGTGAGATTCGAACCAATGACCTCTTAGTTATTCTGGCTCTGATACCATGTCAAGTAACCAACTCAACCAAAACCTTAAGGTGATGGTTGGAGTCCCAAGATCGACTTTATACTCTCTAACAAATCGCTTCAAAACATGAATAGCATTTAGCAATTTAGACCTTGCAAACGGGTCATTGTCAGGCTCGTGTCAGATACGATTGGGGTCAAGTCATTTGAAATTCCTGTATGTTTCATTCATGTGTCCGATAGTACGTAGTCACGTCATATTGGATTCAGTTACATGTCAAGTTAAGCCAAGTCAATTTGAATCATATTTTATCGAGTGAGTTCACTTTTTACCAAGTAAATCATAAATAAAACCGCTCAATAAATTTATTAACTTAAAACCATTTTTTTTACCTGTGCATTGGCAAGAAGCTGAGCACAAAAGCTCCTAGTAAGCGGCCGATTCCCCGGCTGCACTTTCGCAATTCCTCCTCCTTCGCCTCCTCGGACCGTCACCACGTTCCCAATATCACCCAATGCTGTCCTATTTCTTCTCTCTACACCTTGTACATCACCCATCAATAAATCTCATGATTTAGAACGAACGTAAAGAAATGAATGTATCGGAAATAATACCTCTGAATTGGTCCTGAAGAACTGCCGCTCTAGCTGCTGCCATATTTAATTCTTTTTTGGTTTCTCTCTCTACTTTCTCTCTCTAACTAAGTAAATTGTGAGAAAGAAGAGTTGATGAAGAAGACAAGAATGATGGTGTGTGTTTTATATATGGTGGGAAAATATTTTGCAACGGTCGAATTTTGTTTTTGTGCTATGTTTTTTTTTTTGGACCGTTGGATGCGCTCCGTTGTATGTTTAACGGTAAACTTTTTTTTTTATGATTTTTTTTTTTTTTTTACTTTACCTCTTTTTTTTCTATTTTTTATTGGTTAGTATCATCTCAAATGATATATTGTATGCTACTCCCTCCGCCCCGGTCAATACGTTATTATTTTCATTTTGGGGTGTATCAGTGAATACGTTACTATTTTCATTTTCAGTAAGTTTTTGTATATAAAAAGTGATTTGCAAGTGGTTTGGATAATCATATTTTATTGTTGTATTAGACATCCACTTGCATTTCCTTAATGTTTGTGTAAAAAGTAATGGTGACGTATTGACTGGGACGGAGGGAGTACCATGTACATTTCACTATTTAATAAGGAAGAGTAATAAAAAATTTAGATATTTTTCGAAATTTTGTGTATTATATATATAAATAGAAATATAGTTATACGTGATTCTGTTTGATTCATCTTCATAAATACACAAAATAATATTATTTGTAATTTTTGACGATTAATGCGGAGTAAAAACTATCGATGTTAAATAGAAGGGTAATTATTGTAGTAACATTTTTATCTAAATATAATAATCACATTTTGAAAAATAAATGGTCACAATTAATAATAACTACGAGTACAATTTAATTATAATCCATAAGTCATATGCGTGCAACCGTCAATTCATTCTTGTTTAGATTAATGATTTTAGTTAGAGAACAAGTTAACTACCTTCTAGTGGGCTTGTAATTAATGTGATGTAATGAAGTTTAGCTAACCAACTCATGAGACCTTCAATTTGGGCCTATATTGGGCCTAGGTTGTGTGTGGCATGGCCTGAATACGTCTTTTCTTTTACTCTGTATTTCCTTAATTTTTATTCAACACGATTTGGCGCTATTTTAGGGTGAAAACTTTAAAGAAAAAAGAAAAAATAATTTTCTTATGTTAGAGACCTTACAATATATATCTATATCTATATTTTTTTTTCTTTCCGCAAAATGTATCATATGAAATCCTATTACTATCTTGAGAAGAACGAAATTTAAAAAAATGGTGTCTATGTTACTTATATTTTTATTCATCTCAGAAAGGTATTGTTACAACCGGTCAATGTTGGAATATATAACCCACATGTGAGGTAGCCCACATTGATTATGGAGAAAATAATATTGTTTTTTTATAGTGTCCAAGGGTCCTCCTCTTATTGCCAATTGGTTTTAAGAATTATGGATTTCCCTTAGACTTGTAAAGTGGGTTTTTTCTCTTTACTCGAGTATGGTCAGACACGTTCGCATTCTAACATAATATCAGAGCTCGGGTTTCGTCTTGGGTTCGATAAGTTTAAACTGGCCCAAACTATGCCATCGAAGAGGGACCTCTTTGAGGATTGTTAATTTCGCTCCAATGTAATTTCGAGTTGTAACGACGAGTTCAGGTTATTTTCTCCCCCCATGAGTTACCACTCTTGTGCGTTCTCATCGTTTCTCCCTAGGTTGCTAAGGGACCTCACATGTGAGGTGGAGCGTTGGAATATACAACCCACATGTGAGGTAG